>JAXISO010000851.1:0-10746 GCA_036785465.1 Colletotrichum agaves | reverse complement strand
ATAAAGATATAAGAAGGTATTACTTTTAAGTAGTCCTATTACTTTACTAAGTATAACTAAACTAAGCTTATAACCTATAAGTATAAAAAGGTAAATAGGTAATAAAGTAATAAAGCTTTTATATATATATAATAATATATTAAGTAGAGTATAGTATATAAGAATAGTTTTAATAGTTTATTATATAATATTTAAATAGAGGAATTTATAAGAATAAGAAAGATATAAATTTATTAAAGTCTTACTTACTTAACTATTAAACTAAAAAAGTAGGAATATTTCTAACTTATTATACCTCTTATTATTATACTTAAACCTCTATAGAGTTCTATAATTAGTTTATTATAAACTACTAAAGTAGGTCCATGTGGGTCCAAGTGGGTCCGGACCTCCGAAGTAGTCTATGTGCTGCATTAGTATACACTTTAACACATATTTCTATTATTAGGTTATTATAGCTATATTTAGTAGTATTAGTATATAGTATTAAACTATATACTATTTAATTATAAATTTTATAAGGAATTTAAATATTTAATCCATTTCTTTATATTATATAAGATCATCAAGATATAAATAAATATAGAATATTTAAATTCTTTATATATAAATATAATTATAAAAGAATATATATTAACCTTATAGGTTATATTCTTATAAAATATAATATCCCTATACTTCTCCTTAAATTATTCTAGGGCTATTATCTCTACTATTATAACTACTAGCTCCTATATTAGGTCTATATACTTAACCTACTTTATAAGGGCCTCTCTTTACTACTCTCTATTTACTTAGTAGAACCTTACTATTAGAATATCCTTAACCTCCTATTTAGTCTTATTATTATTATTTATAATAAGAGGTAACTATATATTTACTATAACTTACCTAAGTAAGGGGTTATTAGTAGTTCTCTAGAGAAGATCTATATAGAACTTTAAGTATATAGAGCCTAGTATATTAAATTCTACTATAAAGGGAAATATTACCTATACTACCTTATACTTATAATATAACTAGGAAAGCTTTTTACTTAGTTATAGGGACTTATAATTAATTATATTTAATTATACTTTATTATTTACCTAGTACCTCTCTACTAGTAACTACTTCTTATTAACTTAGTTCTTAGCTCTTTATTATATAAATATTATTTTTATATAAATAAACTCTATAATTAACTTAATTTAATTAATTAATTACTAGGCTACTACCTCCCTACTAAAGAGTACTTTAGTAATCTCCTCTACTATTAGAATTAAATTAATATAATATTTATACTTTATAAAGAAGAGTATTAATTTAATAAAACTATATTACTAATTATAAAGTACTAATTAAATAATAAGTAATAGGCCCCCCTAATTATTCTAGGATTAATAAATAAAGGCCCTTAATATAATTTAAATTTCCTAATTATATTACTCTATATTATTATTTATTTATAAGTAGTACTTAGTACTTAGTAAGTAAGTTATACTTATTAGTTTATAGAATTCCTTTTAAAAGTAACTTACCTAATTTAACTCCCTATTATTAATAATAAATTATAGTATTCTATAGAAATAGTAGTAATAGGTAAGGAATTACTAAGTATAAGTTTTAGCCTCTATAGTATTTATTTTCTCTAGAGTTAGGGATTTACTTAGGTAATTTATAATAACTTATAAGTAGTAGCTTTTTCTCCCCTTTATTAGAGGAAGGTTAGTAATAAAGTCTATAAAGAGATTTAAGTATAACTAGTTAAGTACTAGGAGGGACTTTAGGAAACCCCTTGTAATTTACTTTTAAATATAAATCTCTTTATATATATTATAATTCTTTATAAATTATTATATAATCTAGAATCATTCTAATTAATAAAACCTCCTACTTATAATTTCTAGAGTACTATTCCTCCCTAAGTAACTTATAATATTAGAATTATAGAATTCTTATACTAGCTTTATTCTAAGTTTATTTAGGGGGTAGTTTATATTATTATTACTAGGAACCTATAGCCTCCCCTAAAATACTAGTTTATTTAGAGTATTTATTTTATATTCTATAATTTATACTTTAAAATAGAGATTTAGTAGGAAATTATAATCCCCCTAATAAATAACTATATAAACTTATTAATACTAATAATTCTCCCTTATAATATAATTCTAGAGTTCCTAGAGATTAAGCCTATTATTAAAAACCTAGGTACTATTAACTTTTATATAGCCTACCTAGAGCCTACTAAGTTAGATATTATTAAGAATAACTTAAATTACTTACCCCTATTATTAATTATTATTCTAGCCCTTAGAGGTATTTTACTCCTAGTATAAGAGAGTATTAAAAATTATTATTTAAGTATTAAATTAGTACTTAAAATAAAAGCTATATTTAATTAACTCCTTAACTTATTAACTTTACTTTTTTATAAGGTACTACCTTTTTATAAAGTACTTAAGACCTTTATAATTTATAAGTATTTTAAATTTCCTAGTACTCCCTAATTTTACTCTTTATACTCTTAAATAAAATAATATTATTAAAGATTCCTTATTATAAATAGAGTAATTATACTTAATAAAGGAGAGGTATTATAAATAGAAAACTACTAAGTACTTAGTACCTTATTTATTTTCCTAAGTTAATATATTTTTCTTAATATAGAATTAGAGTAATTTATTTTTATTATTATTAAAGTATTTAAATTAACCTAATAGAGTATTAGTTTTATTATAAAGAATTACTTTAATTCCTAGAATACTTATTAATACTTTAATACTTACTTAAAAGGAGTATTCTTCTTTATTAATTTTATTAATAACTCTATAATTATATTATATTATAATATAAAAACCTTATAATAATTAGTAAACCTAAGGAAACTTTAAATCTCCTTAAGGGTTATTAAGGGGAATTAATTAGTAATTATAGTTAGCTTTTTAGAATTATAGGAAATACTCTTTCTTATAGTTACTATAAAGCCTATATACTTAACTTTAATAATAGAGAATTTATACCTTTTAGGGTTTAGTTATAACTTAATAAGTAAGAAATAACTAAGTCCTTAAAAGACTTTATTCTTATAATTACTCTAAACCTTATTAAAATAAATTAGAATATTATTTATATAAATTATAATAAGGTTATTTAGGAATTAATAGAGGTAAGTATTAATATATTAATAAAAGGTAATAAGTACCCTAATAAAGCTAAAAGTATAAATTACTTATTTAAATAATTTATACTTTATTTAAAAGACTATTTTCTCCTAATTAGCTTTATTAATCCTAATTGTATAAAAGGCTATAATAATATTAAGCTTTATATACTAGTAAGTAGTAATTACTCTTTAGAGAGTTTTTAGAATTAAGGGTAGTGGGTATTAGTTCTTCTTAGTAATAGTATTTAAAGTTTAATAATTTATATAGAAATAAATCCCTCCTCCTAACTTCTTAATAAAAAGTACTAGGGCCCCTATAATTAAACTACTAGCCTTTATAAAGCTTTTATTTAATAGATTCTTAAGAGTCTTCTTTAGTATAAGGAGCTTTTCTCTTAATATATTATATAGGGGCCCCTATAAAAGCTCTAATATATAGCCCTTTTTATTTAGGAATAAGGGGATTTTATGATTTATACTAAAGTAAATAGGGAGTAATTAGTAAACTATATTAAGTTAAAAGAGATTAGGAAACTCCTTAAGAATATATACTAATATATAATTCCTAGAGTTAATAGACTTTTTTAATACTAGGGCCTTCTTAATATTCTTAAAACTTATAAATATTACTTAATAAGTAATAAGTACCTCCTTACTAGTCTTTATTATATATTAGTATAAAAAGGTAAAGGAGTTTACTCTTAATAAGTAGGCTAATTAAATCTCTTAAAGGTTTATAAGTTTCTCCTAGTATTTTAAATAAGTTATTATACTTACTTTTTTATAAGTTATTTATTAGGCCTTAATATTATAAATTACTTAATTATTCTTTATTTAAGACTTATTAAAGTATAGGAGGGGATAAAAGCCTTTAATTATATAAGTATAAACTTTCTATATATATTTACTAATTTCTAGAATTAGAATAATAATTCCCTAGGTATTACTAAGTAATAAACTAATAATATACCCCCTTATTTTCCTCTTCTTTTTATTAATTAATAGTAAGTAAAGTCTCTTTATAAGGGAGATATTAATAATAATATATATATTATAATTAATATTAACTAATATATAAATAATATAATCTTTATTAATTTATATTTAAATAGTAGTTAATTATTAGTTACTCTTTTATTCTTATTTTTATTACTCCCTCTATTCTTAGACCTCTACTTAAGTTAACCCTAGTACTTAACTTTATACTAGAGTTACTTTTTTCCTAACTCCTTATTACCTAAGAGGTTATTATTACTCCCTAAGTTCTTATTTATATTATTTATAAGTAATTTAACCTTTAAAACCCTTATAGGGGTAATTTTCTTTTAATTTAAATAATTCTAATAAATATAACTTACTTTATTATAGTTATAATACTTATAGGTATTTCTCTAATACTTTAAGTTATTATTAATAAAGAAGAGGGATTCTATAAAGCCTTAATAATTATACTACTTAATTATAGAGCTAATTATTATAATATCCCTATTAATATTATAATTAATAATTCTATAATAGAGTATTAAATAATAATTAATTAGTTCCTTTATATATTTAAACTTCTATATAATATTCTAGACTTTTATAAGTTATTTATTATATTTTATAGGGAGCTTTATAATAATTAAGAGCTCCTTTAAATAAAGTACTAAAGTAGTCTCTAGGAATAAAATCTAAATTATATTTAATTAATTATATTTACTAGTCTCTACTAAAATTGTCTTAAAATAGAGAAGAAAAGTAATAAATCTCTTATTATTCTTTTATTAAAGCCCCTATAATTAAATTACTACTTAGAACTAATTATTTAAATTTAAGTATATTTAATTTAAGTATATTATAAATATATTTAAATTATAAATACTACTTAAACCCCTTATTATATAAAAGATTTTAATTACTTATTAGGAATTAATATTTAAATAAGTATTAATTAATTATTAATATTTAAAATTATTATTATAAAAATATTTATTAATTTTAAGTTTAGTTTTTATTTATTAAGTTTAAATTTAATACTCCTTTTATTTACTTAAGAACTTTAATAGGAGGAATAAGGGCTTTTAATAATAAGTAATTACTAGGGGGGGAGTAGAGTATTTAGCTATTTATATAGTAGGAATTATAATTAGTATCAGGGCTAGAGTATTCTTTATTATAAGGAGAGTAATAAATATAAGTACTTAGGGAGGTACTAGGTAACTTATTAAGGTAGTAATATCCCTTCTTATTAACTTATTTATTAATTTTATAATTCTTTAATAAAGAGGATTAATAAAGTATTCTAATTATTATTAGAGTAATTTATTTATAGGAGGGCCTTTTATAGGGATTTTATAAAGAGTATTAGTTTCCTCTATTATATTATTTAGTAGTTTTTATTTATTCTAGGAGCCTAATTTACTAATTAAGTAGTTTACTAGTAGGGAGTTATATTTAACCCTAATATTATTTATATAATAAATAAGAATTAAGTTCTAAATATATAAAGAGTTAAGTCTAGACTTATTTAATCTAAAGAGTATATAAAATATTATTTATTTAAAACTAAGAAGGGAAAAAGAATATTTCCTATAATAAATAAAAAGTCTATATATAAGAAGCTTAGTAGGGGCCTACTAGAGAAGTACTAAATAGGGACTAGGTAAGTAAGTATAAATAAAGCCTAGACTAATATTATTTAAGTATAACTTATAATAATAATTTACTTATTAAAAGAGAGTAATTAACTTAGTAATAAAGAAATCATTAAAATAATAATATAATTAATAGAGTTTAAAATTTATTAAATAACTATTTTAAATAAAGATTTACTTATTATTAAGTAAAAGCTAGTATTATAAACTATACTATATATAATAAGCCTAAACTATACCTATATATACTAATAAATATTATCCCTACTTAAGTATAGTAAACTAATAAGTATATAACTTATTATTATATACCTTTTATAGGGGTTACACTACACATAGCACAGATAAATAGTTGTGACTACTGCCGCATTAGCCCTTTTAGGGCCCGCCCCATTACATATAACAAGTCTACCCTAAAGGTCTAGGGTTTAAGTCGCGAGCTGCGCGCGACTTTGTTCCCTGGCTTACAGGCGGGAAGCGCGGGAATAGCGCGGGCCTGGGGGTGCGTGCTTAAGTAATCGCCGCCGCGAGGGCGCTGCGCTCCGTAAGTGTCAAATTCAGGGGGCGCTCGTTCATAGAATAGTTAGTCCACAACCCACAGTTACAAGACTCACGAGTCTCATATCTCCACACGAAATTCACATAGTTTCAGTAATAATAATAATATAATACAGAGATTACTAATTTCAATAATTAATAATTTAATAAGTATTATAAGTATTAATTATTTAAAATTTCTATTATATATTTTATAATATTATAATACTCCTAATATTTATAATAATAATATTAACCTCCTAAGTTATTAATAAAACTCCCCTAAATAGCCTAAAGGACTAGGTACTCTAGATTAAGAGTATTAAATTACTTACACATAGTTACAGAGTCTAGGAAGTAATTAATTCTAATAATAATATAAACTCTATAACTTTAAACCCTTAATATATTAAGCTTATAAGGAAATTAGAGCTTCCAAAGCTAATTAATTACCCTTAAATATATATATAGAGTACCTTATTAGCCTTAATAACTCCCTTAAAAAATAAAGCTAAGTTTATACTTAGTAGAGAAAATACCTAGCCTTATATATAATCCATAGTAAATATATTAACTATAAATTAAGAACTCTATAAAAAAAGGAGGTCTAAATATACTTTTTAGGCTATTATATAAAATAATATAATAAAGGGAATTTATATTATTTAGAATTATATCCACAAGAGTATAAACTCTAAGCTTAGAACCTACTACTATTATATTAAAAAGGGCCTTAATATTTAGCTCTATAAATTTAAGTAGTATATAGGCCATAGCTCTTAGAAGAGGAGGGCTTAAATAATTATAGAATACTAATTTATACTTATATACCTCTATTAAAAATATCTTAACACTAAAAGGAATCTAGAAACATAGATCTCCTACTAGGAGAGTACTTTTTATAAGGCTCTCATAAGTAAAATACCTAATATAGAATCTATAGATTTATAGTTCCTAGAATTTTATAGAGTTTTAAGTTAAAATTATATAAAGTTATAGGTATTTATATATTAAATTAAGAAAAGTAAAGAAGTCTATAATAATACTCTTATAATAAGTATAATAATTACTAACCTCTAAAAATTCCTCTTTAATTATAATAATACTTAAAGAAAAAATAAAATAAGTTATAAAGCCTTTGAATTAATCTTATAAGCCTATAAGGAGCTAATTAATATAACTAAGTACTAAGGCCCTACTCCTAATACTTTAAATAGAGAAAAGGATTAAGAATAAGTAAAGACTCTTATAGGTAATTACTAAAAGTAAGAAAAGTTAATTTTAGACCCTTCTATAATAGGCAAAACTACCTATAAAGTTTACTAAATATATTACTTACTCCTAAAGTACTACTATATTAATAAAACCCTTTACTTAAAAGCCTAGGAGCCTAATTATAAAATTTAAGTAGTACTTAAATATTATATAGAGAGTAACTCTAACTTTATAAAGTATATTTAAAAAATTATAAAGACTTCTATCTAGCCTAACTAACTATATAGAAAGTTAAGAAGTTAAGTAGGAGTAACTTTTATAATTTAGAAGTATTATATACTTATAAACTCTATAATTCTAAATTTAGGAATAATAATATATATTTTTAATAATTCTTACTAGTTTATAATCTTAAGAGTAGCCCTATTAGGGGACTTCCTATAAGTAGGGACTTAGAGAGTTCTAATTAAAGCTTATAGGACTACTTATATCACAAGTTTTCCACTGACATCGTCGGAAGGAATGGTAGGATCCACAGAATCCCAGGGGATATAAGGAGACTATTATCCCTAGTTTTAGTTCATCAATTCAAGCAAGTTATTATCCATCATATCATACATATTATTATTCATCTTAGTAGTCTTTCCATTATTCTTCTTATAGTCTCTATTATTCTACTACTAATTCACTTTAGTAGAAAGACTATGATATTTAGTAGTATAACTATTTATTTTCTTTTTAATTTTCTAATTAATAAGTTCTCTTATCTAATCTAGACCTAAGAGAGATTACCCCTAATATCCAAGAAGTCCAACAGCACAATAGAGGACTTATTCTTAGTATTTAAACTAATAATATAGAATATAATATATAGCCTTATTCTATACTAGTGAAAATACCTAAATTCTAAGAATTTTTAGTAGATAATAAATAAATTCAAGACTAATATTACTATAATTACTTATACTAGTATTAATACTAAAATTAATAAATTTAATATTAATTATAATAATATAGTATAACTTATAATATAAGTAGGAAAATATAATAAATTCCCTATAAAGTCTTACCTCTATAATAAAATCCTTAATACTATAACTAAGGAACTTATCCACCTTAGAGAATACCCTAAAATATAAACCTCTCTAAGTATACTTAGTAATAAAGAGAGAATTTATACTACTTAGGGTAAATCCATAGAACCACAACTAAATACCCCACTAAACCAGCAAAGTTCCTTAACTCCAAGTTAACCTCCTAAAGCACTAATAAAACTAACTACTATTACTCCCACTAATTAAACTCATAGGGGACCCATGAGACCCCTAATAAAAATAAACTAGGCTTTAAAAATAATAAATAAAAAATTTATACTAACCCCATCATAAATTCCAGATAACTATAATAATTTTAGTTTTTTATATTTACCCATAGTGAATATAAATAGACTAGGGTAATAAATAGCACTACTAGCTAGGGCTCCCACCTTTCTACCCCTAGGAGGCCCCCATAAAAGATTCCAGAACTAGCCCCTAGTTACCCTACTAATAGGAATTTCCACTACTAATTCACTAGACTTCATAAGAGTAATAGAATAGTCTCTAGAGTAATTACTTAAGACTTACTTATTCTAATTAACTAGTACTATTACTCTAGAACTAGGCCCTCTATATATATAGTATTCACCTTATAATAATAGAGCTTAATAATAATATAGAGTTTTCTAGCCTAACCTAAATAATAAGTATAATAAGGAGATTATTTTCCATAATTAAAATATACTCTACTATAGGGAAGTTAACCTTTAACTCTTTAGCCTTAATATTAAAGCCACTATTTCTAATATTATTAAAAATATTATTTTCTATTAACTAAGTCTCCTAAGGAATTAAGCCCTAAATTAATAGGAATATTACCTTAAACCCAAAGAATAATACTAATATATAAAAGGAGATTTTATTACTCTATAAATAATAATTTAATAATATTTTAAACTAACTTAAATTAAAGTACTTAAATAACTTAAAATTAATAAATTTACTATAAATAATATTACTAGTACTACTAATATCTATAAATTTACCTAAAACTATTTTAAGTATAAATAAGTATAAATAGGAACTTAAATACCCACACAGTAGCTTCTTATAATCTTCTATAATGCAGTAGACCTAACCCTCCAATAATTCCTCTATAAACTAAAACCTAAGAATACTATTAAGGAATTCCTCAGGATAATAAAGAAAAAACATATTATAATAAAATAATAATTCTAAACCTCATTATTAGGGGCATATCTCTCTAAACCTATTAAAAAAACTATATAGGGTAATAACTTTAATAATTAATATAATTATAATAACTTTTAATAGAGTTATAATTAGAATTAGTAACTACCTTAGTAATATTAACATCCTTACTAGCAAAACAACTAGGATAAATAAAATAATAAATATATTAATTAGAAGAATTAGAAGCTATTTAATAACCTATAAACTTACATAAATAGGAAGAGAGTTACCAAGTACAACTAACTAGGGCAAATAAGTAATAATATTAAATTCATCTAGGAAGAAAATAATAATAAAAATAAAATAAATTACTTTATTAATAATAAATATATTCTTAAAAATATTATTAAAGTCCCACTAAAACTAACTAAACTAGTAAAGATAATATAAGTAGAATAAATTAATAAATAAGTACTAGGCCTAGTAAATATTAACTAGACTATTAATAATAATAATAATAACTTTATTAATTTTATTAATAAAGTACCTATCTCTATATTAAAGTTCAATAAAGGCTAAGTTATTAATATAATCCCAAAGCCTTATAAGTAAATAAAAGTACTTAAGAGATCTTATCTATATATTTAAGTTAAGGTGGATAAAAAAAGCCCTATAAAGGAGGTTTATATTAATACTAGAGTAAGTATAATTCTTATTAAGAAGTCTTAAATTATAAAATTCATAACTAATTTAATATTCTATACTATAGAACTAAGGAAGATAATAACCATTAAGTCAACATTTCAGGTTACTAAGGAGATTATATTCAACTTCTATATTCCCAGTAAAATCAACAATATCTAAATTAATACACATATAATTATTACTACGGGAGTAGTTAATAACCTAGGCACTAGGCTTCTATTAGGAACACTATTCTATAAAAATTATAGAATCTTAGTAGACTTTATAAAATCCA
>JAXISO010000850.1:0-10756 GCA_036785465.1 Colletotrichum agaves | reverse complement strand
CTAGTTTACTTATAATAGTTTAGTAGGAGAAAGTATAAAGGAATTACTATTCTATTTAAATTATAAATTTAACTTAACTACTTATAGAGAAACTAGAGTCGGCCTAGTAGTACTTAAGATTATAATAAATATTAATAAACTTAAGAAAATTTAGAATAAACTACCTAAGGAACTTAAATTTATATAATAATATATATAAAAATATATTAATAGAATTAAAGTTAAGGGACTAACTTTAGAGGAGAGAGATAATATTTACCTTATTTAATAAAATATTAAAACTAAGTAACTAAGTAATAAATTAAATTATAAAAAACTTAGACTATTTATAATTATTAAGAAGAAATTACTAATTAACTATAAACTTTTATTACTAGATATAATAAAGTATTATTTAGTTTTTTATATTTTATTACTTAAGAAAATACTATATAATATAAAAATATAAGATTATATTAAAGTTAAATTAAAATAAGAATATAAAGTAGAATAAATTATTAATTATATTTAGGAAAAGAAAAAAGAAATATAATACTTTATTAAATAAAAGAATTATAAATATAAGGAATATTATAAGCTAGTTACTAAATAGTAACTCTATAGTACTAAAATAGTATTATATTAAACTTAGGGAGGAAAAGGGAAGAGTTTATATAAAGTATATAAACTCTACTATATCCTTATAGGGCTCCCTAATAGGGCCCACTTTAGCTACTATATATAAGCCCTAAGACTTAGGCTTATAATATACTCCCTACTTCCCCCTTATTACCCTACTCTCCCCCCTAATAATATAATTACCTACTCTTATAATCTTATTTTATTAATTAATAGGAAAAATCTAACTCTCTAGCCTTAACCTATTACCTAAGTAATTATATACTAGCCTCTCCTTTCTTTAGGATTATAAGTAGTTCTCTCCCTCCCCTATTCTCTCTCTCTCTTTTTCTTTTCCTAGTAGTTATCCCTCTTTCCTCTCCCCTCCCACTATGCCTCTTCTCTTCTCCTTCTTTTTTACTTCTCCTATATTATTATTATATACTCACACTATTACTACTACTTTCCTATTACTCCCCCCTCTTTTACTATATTAATTGTTAAATTGGCATGGTTTTGCTGTACTTTACCCGACTGCGCGGTCCCTAGTTAAGGGGCTCGCGAGATCGCGGCTAATTGCGCGATTTAAGAACAACAATACATTATTAATAATATCACCCTACAATTCGACAATTAACAGTCTTATACGCGCTATAGTGCTAGAGGGCCTGGGTTCGAAACCCGTAGCAGGCACACTAAAAGTGTGTATATAAAGTGAAAAGGCGTAGCAGTGTAGAGTATAGTCTCTGTTCTGTCCCGTGGGTATAAGTCTACTGAGCTTAGAGTACAGCTTACCTACCCAAGGTTGCTAACTTGGGGGGGGTGTGTTAGATTTAAGGGTGTATTATGCCTAAAATAGCACCTAGAAGGGGCCCTATCTCTTTTACTAATTTGATAATTAATAGTCTAATAAGTGTTACTTATGTTAATATTATAACTTTATACTTATTTTTTTATCCTACTCCTAATACTAATAATAATAGTATTAACCTCCTAAGCTACTAATAAAACTCCCCTAAATAGCCTGAAGGACTAGGTACTATGGATTAAGACTATTTAGTTACTTATATATAGTTATAGTATATAGGATACTATTAATTCCGAGCTTAGTAGTACTACTATAACTTTAAGTTCTTAATATTTTAAGCTCATAATATAACTAAAAGTACTAAAGCCCTCTAATTACCCTTATTATTATACTCCTGCTAATAATAATATTAGTATTATTCTTAATGATGAGAGCCTTGAACCCCGCGCGTAATTAGTAGTGGAGATAATACCTGTGAACTAGGATTTATATAAGGAAAGGAGGTTAGAATATACTTTCTAAGTAGCTACTTGGAATAGTATAATGAAGGGGGTCCGTGCTATCCAAGATTATATTCGTGAGAGTGTGAGTTATGAGCTTTAGAGTTATTATTATAGTACTAACTAGGGCCTTAATACTTAGTTATATAAACTTAAGTAGTATATAGGATAAGGCTTATAAGAGAGGAGATTATGAGTAATTATGGAATATTAGTCTACTTTGGACTACCTATACTATAAGTACCTTAATATTAAAAAGGAGTTAATAGTATGGATCTCCTACTGGGAGAATGTGTTTTATAAGGCCCTTGTAAGTGAAGTACTTAATATAAAAGTAGTTAATATTTAGTTTCTGGAACTTTATAAGGTTTTAAGTTATATTTATGTGAATATATAGATATTTATATACTAAGTTAAGAAGAGTAGTAATATTTGTAATAATACTCTTAAGAGTAGTGAGGTAATTATAGACCTTTGTGAGTTTCTCTTTAATTATAATTATACTTAGTAGAGTGAGGAAATAGATAAAGGTACTTTTAAGCTAGTTAAATAAACCTCTAATAAGAATAAAGGAGACTTTTTTACTATATTAGGCTCTCTAATTATACTAACTTAAACTTAAATACTTATAGGAGCTTATTAAAAGTAAGAGGAATTAATTATAGGCTCTCTTATAACTAGTAGTACTCCCTATGAGATCTATTAAATAAACTACCTACTCTCTAATTGTTTCTATATAAATAAAACTACTTAATTAAGAGACTAGGAGCCTAGTATAAGTATATAAGTGATACTTAAGAGGTATATAGATTATGATCCTGAGTTTGTAAACTATATTTAAAGCCTTAGAGAGACCTTAGAAGACTTAAATTAGTCTATAGAAAGGAGTATATTATTTTAATAAGATACTCCTAAATAAAATACTAATAAGGAAGTAAATAGGATTTTAGCTCCCTCTCTAATAAACCTTAATAATTAAACTCCTATAATATAACTCCTATAACCTTTAACTAAATAACCCACACTTATGCATAGTACCTAGTATATCTTGCGAAGCTTATGAGGTTAAGAAAGAGGATTTAAGAGCCTGGATTAATGTAAGAAGCCCTTCTAGAAGCTCCCGGCTATATAACTTAGGAAAAGAGCCTGGTTAATATAATAAGCCCTCTAGAAGCTCCCTCCTTATTAAGAGTTATAGTATTATAATAACCTCTTACTAACTTAGGTACTTATTAGAGAAATTACTACCTCTACTAATATTACAAATAGTAAATATAATTATAAGTTATTAAAAGTAATATATAGACTTGGGGGGTGGGGGAGTTACTCTAGAGCCTATGAGAGGCCCTTAGTAACTCCAAGTAGAGCCCGCGCAAGTAGACTACACTAACTAAGAATAGTACTCAACTTAAGGCCCGCGAGGCCTAAGTAGCCCGAATAAACTCAACTATAAGACCAATTAGCCCACGAGAGTAGCCTATAAGGCTCGCGAGCCTAATAGGAGATCCTGTAAATAGCGTAACTCTTTCCTACTTATTGGGAGGTTTTAGTAAGAGTGACGGGGATTAAGTAATTGAATTCATTATTATATATATATATGGAATTACTACTATATTTAGAAATGAGTAATTCTTATTGTAGATTGGGCCCTGGGAGGGTCTAATCTAGGGGGGTGTATTAAATTAGTATAGTTTTGCTGTACTTTACCCGACCGCGCGGTCCCTAGTTAAGGGGCTCGCGAGATCGCGGCTAATTACGCAATTTAAGAATAATAATATATTATTAATAATATCACCCTACAATTCGATATTAATTATACTTTTCTCTACTCCTAGTGCCCCTAGTAATAATTCTAGTTATAATAACCCTAATAAGAAGCCTACTTTATAAGTATATAGTAGTTATATTCTTAATAATAACTCGAATAATAAGGAGAATTAGCCCCCTAAGGTAATATAGTAATACTACTTTAATTATTATACTAAGTATAACTATATTAGTATTAAGGTTAAGTATACTCTAGATAATAATAACTTTTATTATAAGTACCTGGCTAGTAAGAGTAAGTATAAGTAGGGATTATACTTATTTATTATTAGTACTAAGCTCTACTCTACTAACTACTAAATTAATAATTTAATTAATAAGAATAATTATATTATAACTCTTATAATCCTAGGTAGTAATACTAATAACTCTATTAAGGGCTATTATATTATTATTTTTATAATAAACTTCTCTATAGTATACTATTACTATAATAATTACCTTTATTATATATAGTAAGCCCCCCCTACTTATATTTTTATTACCCCTACTACTCCTATCTCCCACGCCCCTACTACCCCCCTTATACTCCTAGTTCTTAATTAGAACTAGGTCCTTATTAGTCTTAATAGCCTTATAAACCTTATAATAAGTTACCTTTAAACCTCTAATTATATAATACTCTATTAATACCTTATTAATAAAGTACTATTCTCTAGAATAGTAATTATACTACTCCCCACTATTATTAAAGTGAAATTCTAAGTCCTATTAAGTTTAGTAGCCCTATTTACTACTACTATTATACCCCCACTATGTGCCCAGGCCCCTATTACTAGGCTTATAATAAACTACTAAGCTCTTATAATAAGGAGGAGGAGGAAAATAAGAATATATTTTAATTATCTTATTCTATTCTACCCTATAGGGCTAATTATACTTATATTATAACTTAAGTAGTCTTATATTATTAATAAATAAATATTAATTTATTATTCTCCTAAATACTCCTATATTATACTTTAAATTATAAAATTACTTTATTATTTTCTAAATTCTCTAGTAATTCCTATATAAGTAAGTTATAACTCTTCTACTTAATTAATATATTATAATAGTACCCCTACTTAGGGGTATTCTTAGTAGTAAGAATATTCTCTATAATATACTCCTCCTAGGCTAATTTATTCTCTAGGGATAGGATTAATATATAATTTAAATAAATATTTATAAATTACTAGGATAGGAGTAGTTTATTAATTACTCTCTTAATTAGGTTAATATAAAAAGTTAGGTAAATCCCACGAGGAATATTAAGTATAATATTTAAGAAATTAGGGATATTTACTACTATATACTTAGTAGTAACCTAGTTAAGTTTCTTACTTAGCTTATTAGTTTTAATATAGTGGAGGGATAATTAAATCTTATTCCTAATTTTAAATTATTTTATAACCCTCTAAGCCCTATTAATACCCTATTTATCCCACTACTAGGTAAATACTATAGTAACTTATATTAAAGTAATACTCTCTTTTAAGTAAACTAGGAAAGTTATAATATAACCTAAGTTTAATAATATTATTATATTATTAGATTTTACTATAGGGATAGGGGTTATATTATATTTATTTAATAACTTATTTAGGCTAACCTTAGTAATTAATTAGTCCTAGTTATTTAAGGTTAATTAGTAAATAGTAATATATAATAGCTAGTCTAGTTAAGAGAAGGTAATATATATTATGGGCTATACCCGGATAATATTAGCCCGGGCTTTGCCTATACTTACTTACCTAGTCCCCACTTAATACTCCTTTAGTGGGCCCCTACTAGGCCCCTTATGTGTAGACTTTTTATTTATTATAGGAAATTTCCCTTTTCCCTCCTTAGTTCTAAATAAATAGTATTTTATATACTCTTTAAGCTAAATAAGCCTAGGCTTAGCTCTTTATATATTTAGAACTTAGTCCTTATTCACTATATAAATAATAATAGGGTTAAGTATAACTCCCTACTAGTAAATTACCTAATTAGTAAGTTAGGCTCCTAGAATAAATAAAAGCTATTAAATAATATAATAGATAATATAATAGAGGGAATTAATACCCCCTATAAGATCCCTATAAGAGGCCCTCCTATAAATAAATTACTCTAGTAGTAGTTAGAATACTTTATTAGTTCTCTTTACTAGAGAATTATAGAGTTAATAAATAAGTTAATAAGAAGGGATACTACTACCTTAGTAAGCCACCTAGTACCTCCCTAAGTACCTATATTTATTACTCTCCCTATAATAGAGAATACTCTAGCCCTAATACTAGCTATAACTCCTACTATATAAGTAGCTAAATACCCTACTTCCCCCCTAGTAGTTACTTACTATTAAAAGCCCTTACTCCTCCTACTAAAGTTCTTAAGTAAATAAAGGGAGTACTAAACTTAAACTTAATAAATAAAAACTAAGCTTAAGATTAATAAGTACTTCTATAGTAATAACCTTAAATATTAGTACTTAATTAATACTTATTTAAATACTAGTCCCTAGTAAGTAATTAAAACCTTTTATATAGTAGGGAGTTTAGATAATACTTATAATTTAGAAGTATTTATAGTATACTTAAATTAAATATACTTAAATTTAAATAATTAGCCCTAAGTAGTGGCTTAATTATAGGGGCTTTAGTAGAAGAATAATAAGAGGCTTACTACCTTTCTTCCCTACTTTAAAAAGACCTTAGTAGAGGCTAGTAAATATAATTAACTAGATATAGTCTAGATCTCTCTCCTAGAGGCCACCTTAGTACTTTACTTAAAGGAGCTCTTAATTACTATAGAGCTCCCTATAAAGTATAGTGAATAGCTTGTGAAAGTTTAGGATATTATATGGAAGTTTAAATATATAAAGGGACTAGTTAATTATTATTTAGTACTCTATTATAAAATTATTAATTATAATATTAATAGGGATATTATAATAACTAGCTCTATAGCTAAGTAGTATAACTACTAGGACTTTATAGGGTCCCTCTCCTTTATTAATAGTAATTTAAAGTATTAGAGAGACCCCTATAAGTGCTATAATTATAGTAAGGTGGGCTATATCTGGTGGAACTATTTGAACTGGAAGAAGGATATCTTTGTGAGAGTCTTAAAGGTTAAATTACCTATAGGTAATATAAATAAGGACCTAGGGAGTAATAATAACCCCTTAAATAATAAGAAGTTAGGAAAAGAGTAACTTTAATATAAAATTAAGTACTAGAGCTAACCTAGGTAAAAGTCTAGGAATAGAGAAAATAATAAAAATAGAAATAAAAAAGTAATTAGTAGTTAACTACTATTTAAATAAGAATTAATAGAGACTATATTATTTATATACTAGTTAATACTAATTATAATATATATACTATTATTAATATCTCCCTTATAAAGAGACTTTACTTATTATTTATTAATAGAAGGAAGAGAAAAATAAGGGGGTATACTACTAGGCTATTACTTAGTAATACCTAGGGGATTACTATTCTAATTCTAGAGGTTAGTAGGTATATATAGAAGGTTTATACTTATATAGTTAAAGGTCTCTATTCCCTCTTATACTTTAATAAGCCTTAAATAGAGAATAACTAAGTAGTCTATAATACTAGGGCCTAATAAATAACCTATAGAAAGGTAAGTATAATAGTCTACCTAGAGTACTAGGAGGAACTTATAAATCTTTAAGAAATCTAATTAGCCCACTTATTAGGGGCAAACTCCTTTACCTTTCTATACTAGTATATAGCTAAGGCTAGTAAGAAGGTACTCACTACCTACTAGGTAATATTTATAAGCCTAAAGAATATTAAGAAGGCTCTAGCACTAAAGAAGCCTATTAACCCTAGGGATTATATATTAGTATATATCCTTAAAGAGTTCCCTAACCTATTCTAACCTAATATAACCTACTAATTACCCCCTATCCACCCTAGTATAAATTATAAGATCCCCTTAGTCCTAAATAAAAAGAGCTATATATTAGAGCTCCCCTAGGGGCTACTATATAATATATTAAGAGAGAAGCTTTTTATACTAAAAAAGACTTTAGAGGACCTACTAAATAAGGGCTTTATTAAAGCTAGTAACTCTATTATAGGGGCCCCAGTACTCTTTATTAGGAAGCTAGGAGGAGGAATTTATTTCTATGTGGATTATTAGGCCCTAAATACTATTACTAAGAAAGACTAATATTTACTACCCTTAATCTTAGAAACTCTTTAGAGAGTAGCTACTATAAAATAGTATACTAAGTTTAATATAATTATAGCCTTTTATAAAATTAGGATTAATAAAGTTAACTAGGAAAAGATAATTTTTTAAATAAAGTATAGGTTATTTAAATAGGTAGTTTACCCCTTTAGTTTTACTAGGGTACCTACTACTTTCTAATAATATATTAATACCTACCTTTACTAATTCCTAAATAATTTTATTATAATTTATATAAATAATATTTTAATTTACTTTAGTAGATCCTAGAGTAATTATAAGAATAAAGTTTATTAGGTACTTAGTTACCTCTTAGTTACTAGGTTATAACTAAACCCTAAGAAGTATAAATTCTCTATTACTAAAGTTAAGTATATAAACTTTATAGTAACTATGGGAAAGAGTATCTCCTATAATTCTAAGAAGTTAGTTATAATTACTAGCTAGCTCCCCCTAGTAACTCTTAAGGGAGTCTAAAGTTTTATTAGGTTTACTAATTATTATAAAGTTTTTATACCTTAGTATAGTATAATTATAAAGTTATTAATAAAGTTAATAAAGAAGAATACTCTCTTTAAGTAGGTATTAAAGTAATAGTAAGTATTCTAGGAATTAAAGTAGCTCTTTATAATAGAACTAGTACTCTACTAGTTTAACCTAAATACCCTAATAATAATAGAAATAAACTACTCTAGTTTTATACTAGGAGGTATACTAACTTAAGAAAATAAGTAAGGTACTAAGTACCTAGTAGCCTTTTACTTATAATACCTCTCCCCTATTAAGTATAATTACCTTATTTATAATAAGGAACTTTTAATAGTATTATTCTACTTAAAAGTATAGAGAGTAGAGCTAGGGAGTACTAGGAGGTTTAAAGTACTTATAAATTATAAGGGTTTTAAGTACTTTATAAAAAAATAGTACTTTATAAAAAGGTAAAACTAATAGGCTAAGAAGTTAACTAAGTATAATTTCTACCTTAAGTATTAACCTAGTATTTAAGTAGTAGTCCCTAATACCCTCTTATACTAGGAGTAGGATACCCCTAAGGGCTAGAATAATAATTAATAATAGGAGTAAGTAATTTAAGTTATCCCTAATAATACCTAACTTAGTAGGCCCTAGGTGGGCTATATAGGAGTTAATAGTACCTAGATTTTTAATAGTAGGCCTAATCTCTAGGAATTCTAGAATTATATTATAAGAAAGAATACTTAGTATTAATAGATTTATATAGTTATTTACTAGGGGGATTATAGTTTCCTACTAGACTTCTATTTTAAGGTATAAATTATAGAGTATAAAATAAATACTTTAAGTAAGTTAGTATTTTAGGGGAGACTATAGGTTCCTAGTAATAATAATATAAACTACCCCCTAAATAAACTTAGGATAAAATTAATATAGGAATTCCATAACTCTAGTATTATAGGTTACCTAGGGAGGAATAGTACTTTAAAGATTATAAGTAAGAGGTTTTATTAATTAAGATAGTCCTAAATAGTATAGTAATTTATAAGAAACTATAATATATATAGAGAAGTCTATATTTAGAGGTAAGCTAAGAGGGGTTTTTTAAAGCCCCTCTTAATACCTAACTAGTTATATTTTAACTTCTCTATAAACTTTATTATTAACTTTCCTCTAATAAAGGGAAAAAAGAGCTATTATTTATAAATTATTATAAATTACCTAAGTAAGTCCCTAACTTTAGAGGAAATAAATATAATAAAAACTAAGACTTATACTTAGTAATTCCTTACTTATTATTATTACTTCTATAGAATACTATAATTTATTATTAATAATAGGGGATTAAATTAAGTAAATTACTTCTAAAAAGAGTTCTATAAGTTAATAAGTATAACCTACCTACTAAGTACTAAGTACTATTTATAAATAAATAATAGTATAAAGTAATATAATTAAGAGATTTAAATTATACTAAGGGCCTTTATTTATTAGTCCTAGAATAATTAAGGGGATTTATTATTTATTATTTAACTAATACTCTATAATTAATAATATAACTTTATTAGGATAATACCTTTCTTTATAGAATATAAATACTATATTAATTTAATTTTAGTAGTAGAGGAAGTTATTAAAGTACTCTTTAATAGGGAGATAGTAGCCTAGTAATTAATTAATTAAATTAAGTTAGTTATAGAATTTATTTATATAGAGATAATATTTATATAATAGAAAACTAAGAATTAAATTAATAAGAAGTAATTATTAGTAGAGAAGTACTAAGTAGGTAATAAAGTATAATTAAATATAACTAATTATAAGTCCCTATAATTAAATAAGAAATTTACTTAACTATATTATAAATATAAAGTAATATAAGTAATATTCCCCCTTATAGTAGAACTTAATATACTAGGCTTTATATACTTAAAGTTCCACGTGGACCTCCTCTAAAGGGCTACTAATAACTCCCTACTTAGGTAGGTTATAATAAATATATAGTCACCTCCTATTATAAATAATAATAACAAGGCTAAATAGGAGATTAAGAATATTCTAGTAATAAGGTCCTACTAGGTGGGTAGAGGGTAGCGGAGGGAGGCCCTTATAAAGTAAGTTAAGTATATAAACCCAACATAGGAACTAGTAGCTATAATAGTAGAAATAGTGGCCCTAGAGTGGTTTGAGGAGAAGTATAGGGACATCACATTAAATAATAGTAACTTAGTAATTACTCCCCCCTAGAATAGGAGGGGGGGGAGGGGGGTAATATTATAAGCTATACCTAAATAATATTAGCCTGGGCTTTACTTATACTTACTTACCTAGTCTCTACCTAGTACTCCCCTAGTGGGCC
>JAXISO010000849.1:0-10757 GCA_036785465.1 Colletotrichum agaves | reverse complement strand
CTTTTCTCTTAAATATAAATAAATAATATAATTACTTAATAAAAATACTTAAAATAGGGACCCTTTTTATAAAAAAAATAATCCCTTTCTTATAATAATAATTAATATTATTTTTATACTAACTCTTTTATACTTTATTAATATACTTTTTTAATTTCTAATAAAGTTTTTAACTTTTATTTAAGGGTACTTCTTTTTTCAGGGGGTTACTCCAATAGTCACCCACTATAGTTACAGCGCACCTTAGGGGTCCCCATTCGAGGGTACTTCTTTTTTAGGGTATTACTATAGTAGTTACCTACTATAAATATAATACACTTTAGGGGTCCCTATTCAAGGGTACTTCTTTTTTAGGGGGTCACTATAGTAGTTACCTACTATAATTATAATATACCTTAGGGGTCCCCATTTAAGAGTACTTCTTTTTTAAGGGGTTATTATAATAATTACCCACTATAATTATAGCGCACCTTAGGGGTCCCCATTCAAGGGTACTTCTTTTTTAGGGGGTCACTATAGTGGTCGCCCGCTGTAATTACAGTGCACCTTGGGGGTCCCCATTCAAGGGTACTTCTTTTTTAGGGGGTCGCTTTAGCGGTTACCCGCCATAATTACAGCGCACCTTAGGGGTCCCCATTCAAGGGTACTTCTTTTTTAGGGGGTCACTACAGTAGTCGCCCACTATAATTATAGTGTACCTTGGGGGTCCCTATTTAAGGGTATTTCTTTTTTAGGGGGTTGTTATAGTAGTTACCCACTATAACTATAGTATACTTTAGTAGTCCCTATTTAAGGGTACTTCTTTTCTAGGGAGTTATTATAGTAATTACCTACTATAAATATAGTATACCTTAGGAGCTCTTATTTAAGAGTACCTCTTTTTTAGGGGGCTACTATAGTAGTCACTTACTATAGTTATAGTACACTTTAGAGGCTCCTATTCAAGGGTACTTCTTTTTTAGGGCATTACTTTAATAATTACCCACTATAAATATAATATACCTTAGGGGTCCCTATTCAAGAGTACTTCTTTTTTAGGGGGTTATTATAATAGTTACTCACTATAATTATAGTGCACCTTAGGGGTCCCCATTTAAAAGTATTTCTTTTTTAGGGGGTTATTATAATAATTACCCACTATAACTATAGTATACTTTAGTAGTCCCTATTTAAGAGTACTTCTTTTCTAGGGGGTTATTATAATAATTACCCACTATAAACATAGTACACCTTAGGGGCTCTTATTTAAGAGTACCTCTTTTTTAGGGGACTACTATAGTAGTCACCCACTATAATTACAGCGCACCTTAGGGGCTCCTATTTAAGAGTACTTCTTTTTTAGGGCATTACTTTAATAATTACCCACTATAAATATAATATACTTTAGGGGTCCCTATTTAAGGGTACTTCTTTTTTAGGGGGTTGTTATAGTAGTTACCTACTATAAATATAGTATACTTTAGGGGCTCTTATTTAAAAGTACCTCTTTTTTAGGGGGCTACTATAGTAGTTACTCACCATAGTTACAGTGCACCTTAGGGGCTCCTATTTAAGGGTACTTCTTTTTTAGGGTATTACTATAGCAGTCACCCACTGTAATTATAGTGTACCTCAGGGGTCCCTATTTAAGGGTACTTCTTTTTTAGAGTATTACTATAGTAGTTACCTACTATAATTATAGTATACCTTAGGGGTCCCTATTTAAGAGTACTTCTTTTCTAAATATTCACTATACTAGTCTCCCACCGCGGTTATTATACCCTATATACCTAAGGCTACTATACTAAGTTTAGTAAGACCTTATCCCTATTATTCTAGGGCTTTATTAAAGTCTTCTCCTATTATATTACTACTTAGGGTATCTCCCCCTAGTTAACCCCCAGTATTAGTATACTAAGAGTCCATTATACCACCCTTATAATAGTACTATTTCCCTATATATAATTATTCTAGTTAGGAAAATAGAACCCTCATATTCTAGTAACTTAGAGGCTACTAAGTTTATAAGGAAATTAAGGTAAAGGAGAGCTTACCCTTAGTAGATTATAATAATAAGGCTACTTTACTATTTATAGGACCCTTTTATATATCTAAGTTATTTATAAAGAATTTAACCCTACTTATACTAAAATTATAATTTATAAAATACTACTACTTACTTTAAGAGTAATAGAGGAATTACCTACTAAGATACTAAGTTAAAGCCTATTTATATTTATTTATATATATAGGAGATATTATTATATTCTAGTATAAATTCTAACTTAGAGGTATTTAGTTATTATTTAGTAAATAGTAGTATTGCGGTACTACCTAGTTAGATAACTACAAAAACTAATTATCTAAATTAGTAGTTCCTCTTATACTAAGCTAAATTACTATTATAATAAAGTTATTAATAAAATAAAACTAACTTATCTTATAATAATTTAAACCTAGCTTATATTCTCTATTTAAATATACTATACTTTATATAACTTAGGTACTAAGTCTAAGCCCTCTTAATTAACTAGGCTTAAGTCTAATATTATTATTCCCCCTCTTAAGTATAATATATACTAGGCTTAAATAGGAATTTTCTCCTATATTATTACCCCTAAAATACCTCATACTACAAGCACTTCGTATCTTAACACAGTTTCCTATAGGCCTAGCACATCCCTTAAGCAGTCTCCCTAAGGAGTACTACCTATACCTTTCCACACTCTATAAGAGTATTTATAAGGTCACCCCTATAACACTCCCCTTAGAATTAATATAATATATATATACCTTAGCCTTCCCTAAACTAGGTTATATTACTATATAGCCCCTATAAATATTCACTATATTAACTAGTTAACTACCCCTCCTCCTACCTTTTTAGCCATAACTATAGGAATAAATAGACTATTAAATAGCGGGGGTTCATAGGGGGAATCAACTATTCCCACTAATAGAGTTTCTTTTCTATTATTATTTAGGGAAAAGCAAACCACTCTAGCCCCAAAAAACTAAGTAAAACTAGGTTAAAACTATAATTTAATAAGTAAACAATCTAATACTTACTAAATTCTACTTTAATATAATAAGAAGAGCTAATATTAAAGGATTAAAAAGTAATATCACTATAAATACTTAGTTACTACAAGCCAATTATCCCTATAATAACTTTTCTAGTATCTCTAGCCTTAAATTTCAAGGAACTAAAGAATTAATAAACTATACTTTTATAGTTTATATTTATACTAAAAATTAAAATTAAGGGGACTTTTACCCTTTTATTCTACTAGAAATTTCTATTCTTTATAAGCCCCCCTTAAAACACTTATATTATAATTTAATAAATATATTACCCTAGCTAAACTCCCTACTTAATAATATCTTTAACCTAGGTCGGCCCACGAAGGACCTTAAAACTAGAAATTAAATAAAAATCCAGCCCCACTTTATTAAATAAGTAAAAAAACAATAAGAATAATAGTATTTTACTAGTACTAAAGCTCCCACCTATTCTACACCTCCTATATCTTTTCATAATATTAAACTAGAGTTAAGCTTAATAAAGTCTTCTTTCCCCACTAATTCTACTAAGCCTATTCTCTTAATTATAATTTTACTAAATAATAAATAAGAATAATAGGAATCTTATTAATCTATTTATATATATTACTAATTAAATAATAAGGTATTTAACTACTTTAAGAGCTTTTAGTAGGTAAAACTTCTTAGTATACCCTAGACTATATTTTAAGCCCAGGCCCTAGGGAGCCTAAACCTACTACTATTTAATTATTAAATTTTACCCCTATCCCCAGGGGAATATAGAGCTTAACTACGCAGTTTTCTAATCCTTATTATATTAATACTATCCCTAGGGGCTATTAACCCACCCAGTACTACACTTATCTTTTATTAGGCCATAATAATAAAAGGCCTAAAGAGGTCCCTATAATTTAATAGTATTATAAAATAAATACTTATTAATAATTACCTTTTTAGTATTATTCTTATAACTCTCTTAATTATAGTTCTATAGTTCTTATACTACTAGGTATTACTAAAACCTAATTATATATATATTTAACTTTTAACTATAACCCCTAAATAATAATAAAACTACCTCTACTTACTAACTATTTAAATTATAATTACTCCTACTATTTACCTATACTTAATTAAATTACTTTACTTTAATATTTAGAGTACTAAGTAGAAATTATATTATATTAATACTACTTTCTAACTATTATAATACTATATTTTAATTAAATAGTTAAATTCCCTTTATTTATATTAATTCTAAATTAATTATTAATTATATACTAAATAATTAAAGTCTACTAAAGGTATTAGAACTTAAATACTAAAAGCCTCTAGTTAGTTACCCAACTAGTAATAATCTACTCTTAAGTTATCCACTTAAAGCCTAATATACTTAACTCTTAAAATTAATTCTTATCCCAAAGTTATGGATTTATTTTACTAACTTCCCTTATTTATATTATTCTATTAATTAGAAGTTATTTACTTTAGAGACCTATTATAATTATAAATATAACCTAATATAAGAATTATTCTTTCTTATAAATTTTCAAGGGATATTAAAGGTATACTAGACCTAATAAAAATACTAGGCTCTTCTAGTTATTAAACCCTAGCTCTGAATAAATTAATTTTAGAGTAATAAACTATTAAGAAGAAAAGAGAACTCTACCTGGGGCCCCCGCTATTATCTCCATATTTAGTTGTATTACCACGCAAAACTTATATCTAAGTACTAGAATATTAACTAGCTTCCCTTTTACTATATAGGGTATAAGTGCCCCTTTAAAATAAAACTTTCCTATAGTTTAGAATTAATTAACCTATATTTAACTACTATTTATATAGAACTTTTCCCTATTTTAGTCCTTTAAATTCTTATTAAAGTATTTATTACTACTACTAAGATTTATACTAGAAGCTATTCTACCTAGGCTTATACTCTAGGCTTTATTACTAACCTCTATATTTACCTACTCCTTAGTATATTATTTCTATATTAAGGGTAAGGTATAAGTAAAATACTTAAGTACTATCCATTTTTAAGGCTAGTATATTTAATAAGTAAATTATTATATAGTCCTTAGTAAATTCTAATTTTTATAATTACTATTCTACTATTAAAATATACTAATACCTTTTATAGTATTTAATAAGTATTTACTCTAGTACCTTAACCTTATATTTAATTTATCCTATATTACTAATTCTACTTATTAAAAATAGCCTACTAATATTAATATATTTAAATACTTATATTTAATTAAATAATAAGGGCTTCTTATATATTTAAAGTTTAAGAATAAATAAAGGTAATATAGTACTCCTAAGTCCCTAATTATTCACTTTACCTTATAAAACTAAATTTAATACTACTATTTTAAGGGAAACTTTAGTAGAAACTAATTACTAGAAAGTTTAATTAGTTTTTCACCCCTATATATATATTTAATAATTAATTTATATATTAAAATTACTATAAGTCTCTACTAGAGTTTCCTCTAGCTTCACCTTATATATATATAATTTACCTTCTTTTAAGTCTAATTCTAAATACTCTTACTTAAATCTATCCAAGAACATTAGAATTAATTAATAATATACTAAAACTCTTACCTATATTCACTTTTATTATATATAGGGGTTTAATACCTAAATACTTATATATAAGGTTAACTCTTTAGTCTATATTTTAAGATAGGTTACTAATAACTATTATACTAGTATCCTTATAGAGCACATACTTTAGCCCGCTAAAGGGTATTATATAATAGGCTATAATACTCCCTAAAGAGAGCTATATTCCCGAAGCTTTTATCCCCAATAGTAAGCTAATACTAGCCTAAGCTAGTAAAGTACCCTAGCTGTGAGAGCTAAGTAATTTACTGGGTATAAGTTTAGTTATAAGTACTTCCCTTTTAATAATTTTATATACTATTTAACCCTCTTTTTAAAGTATTTTTTATTTTTTAATTACTCTATTTATATATTATTAGTCTTTAGTTAGTATTTAGTTTTAGAAGAAATATACTTTCTATTTTAAGTAATATTCTTAAATTATTTAACTTATTAAAGGAGCTTTATAGAGGCTTAGTATTTAATTATATAGGGCTCTTACTCTCTATAGTATTCTATTCTAGGGAACTTAGAAGGTACTATATTAAAAGTATTCTTTATAAATTATAACTTAGGCCTAGGGGCTAGATTTTAAATTTAAGTTATTATTACTTTATTTATTATTATTAGAATAATCCCTATTAGTTTCTTTTCCTCTACTTATTAATATATTTAAGTTTAGTAAGTATTTTTACCTAATTTAAGGTTAATTTTATAAAGAATTAAGGGGTTTAATAACTAGAGTCCCTTTAGATCCTAGTATAAGATAAGTTATTATTATATAAAGGAGGCTCTAGGAAGGGTCCACTACTACTTTTAAAGGCCTATATAAATTATAGGGCCCTAATACTAAGTAGTACTTAAGGGTTAAAATAATACTTAAATAAGTATACTTACTAGAATACTAGTAAATATAATATATATTTAAAGATTTAATAATTTACTAAATTCTATAATTTATATTATTTATTATATTTTACTATATTCTTTATTAATACTAGAATTAAGAGATTTATTATTAAAAGTTTTAATTATTTTACTTATATTACTTAGAAAAAATATTATTAAATTAGAGTTTAATTACTCTCTAGTAAGTACTATATATCTAGGCCCTTATAAGTAGGGGGGTTCTAGGCTAGTAGCTGGGAGGTGTCCTTTTTAGGGGAATAGCCTACCTACTAAAGTAATAATTAAAAGTATATTTATAAAGGGTTATAAGGAGTAATAATTTAATAATAATCCCTTTATTAATTTACTAATAGAGACTTTATTATAACTTTTATTTCCTCTAAATAACTAAGTTTAAATAATTTTCTAGCTCTAAGTAATAATTACCTATCTCTCTAAATTAATTTAAAAGTCTTACTAAGCTATTTAATTAATAGTAGTAATAGGTAGTATATATAAAGAGTAGGGATATAATTAATATAAGTTAATAATTTATACTTATTAGGGATTCCTTATTAAAGAGTAATAATTATAATACTCTATCCCTAGTATAATAAAGTTTAATAAAATTACCTAGCTCTTTTAAATAAGGAAGTACTTACTAGTTCTATTAGTATAATATACATATAGCCTAGAATATTTAAGGGCATTATAGTATTTTAGTTTCCTCATAGTGCGTGGGAAACTACTAACTTACTTAGAGATAAGTCCCTATTTATATTAGTCTATTAGGCCTTCTTAAATAGGCGGGCTTTTTACCTAGAATTAGTATATACCTTAAGCTCTTTTAAATTTACCTCTTTATATATATTATAATAGCTTAATATTACTTAAGCTTACTATAGAATTAGCTACTACTTAAGAATAATTAGGTATTCCCTATACTAAGTAGTATTACCCATAATATATACCTAGAAGTATCTCTCTACTTAATAATTAGGGACTTCCCCTATAAAGACAAAGTTATTAAACTAATAATTATTTTTAATAAGGCCTACTTTAATAAACCTATAATAATTAACTTATTATTACCTTAAACTTCTATTAACTTAAATTAATAGTCCCTCTAAAAAGCTAGTATACTACTAAAATAATATAAACTATTTAATAAGTTAAGGTCTTATTTATTATTATAATTAAGTAGATAAATTACTCTACTAATTAAAAATAACTATATACTACTACTTATAAAATTAAAAAAGAGCTCTTAATTTATTAATCCTCATTATATCTAGACCTAATAAATTTCCCTATATTAAGTTAAATTAAGCCACAGGCTCCCTTTTCTAGGGACACTTACTACTAGTATTACCCCGGGGGAGGGGGACACAGCATAAATATATTTCCTCCCACTATTTCTAGCAAAAATAGACTCTATCTTAGGTAGTATACTGTGGAGGCATACTACTTATCCCTATTAAGTCTCTAGACCTTCTCTATATAATTAATTAGGGGCTTAACTATAAATTACCTTGTGGATTAGTCACATTATTCCCATACTAATAACTATTATACTACCACTATAATTACTTTTTAATAATTACTTAGGAGTAAAATTCTTAAAGAGTTTCCTATAATTTAAGAATATTATTACTAAAGAGTAACTAATAATTAGGATAAACTACTAAACCTATAAGGGCTCACTATCTAAAGTAGAGTAAAATAGCTACTATTTACCCCTAGTAGTACTCTTCTATTAATTTCTTTAAATTTTAGCCTTATAACTATACTCCCCCTAAAACCTAAGTACTTTAATTTCTTATAAAGTACTAAATAAATTAAAAAATAATATTATTTAATTCCTAGTTAGTATAGTTTATAATTAAAATTATAATAGTATTTAATTATCTTTAATCCCCTAACTTTTATTCCTAATAAATAAAAATATCCTTAGTAAATACTTTTATAATAATTAGTCTTTAATAAATCCAAGAATTTTACCTCTAATAATTAAATACTAATACCCCCAATTATCCCTATTAATTATTATAATAATCCTAAAAACTAATAAAATAGAACTATATATCCTATTCTATTATTCTATACTAATATATTCAAGTATAAGCCTACCTAGAGCACTCTAATTTTTTTAAAGTAAAAGTCCTATTTTCCTAGTACACCTAGTAAAGGGTATATAGTTCTATAGAAGGAAAGTACTAACTAGTAAAGTACTTATAATAAGGTAGACCCCCTAACTAATACTAAAATTCTACTATAAACTTTTTAATTATAATAACTTTAATATATACTATTAGAACTAAAATTACTATAACTACTAGTATTAAATTTACTCTCTAATTATTCCTTATTAAGGGATTTAAATTATACTTATTCTAATTATAAGACCTAAAAGAGCCCTGTATTAGTATTTATTATCACTACCTCCCCATATTAGGATTAGGTAATTTGCGCGCTTACTACCTTCCTTGGATATAATAGCTATTTTTTAGGCTCCTTCTCTAGGGTTAAGCTCTAATTCTCTATTACTTATTATAACTATATTAGAATACTACTCTAGTATTAAAAGTTAATAGGGAAGAAATTTAAATAAACTACTATTAGTATAAGACTATATAATTTAAGAAGTTATTATAAATTATTAATAAGCCCTAAAGAGTATTAGTTTTTAATTTAATAAATATATCCCTTTTAAAGTTAGGATTTTTAATATATATTAATTCTAGAATTATTATAATTATCTAAGTAGTAAAATACTATTAAATAAATAATAACTTATATAATAAGCTATTTATAATTTTACTATATAATTACTTATACTTAAATATATATAATTTAATCTTTAAAATAAGTATATAACTACTAATAGAATTAACTAAGTAATTATTATATACTATGGATAATTATTAAGGCTATAAAAGTACTTAAAGAACTTTTATTATTAGTATTACCTAAGTCCCCAGAAGGGCTAGGTACTACTAGGGTGGACTACTAGCTAGGCCTATAGTACCCCTAGTAGCATCTAACTTCCCCCACTAAGTTCCCCAGAGCACTTTCCACTATACTAGGCCCCTAGGGGAATTATATAGTTTAAGTACCCTAGAGTAAATAACTAACCTAACTACTCCTACTATTAAATATTAGTAACTAGTATTAAACCTAAGAGACTTACTATAATACTAACTAGAGACTATATATTTATAAATACTATTACTTAGAACTAGGGAGTATAAGGCCCTATAGTCCCTATATAAAATCCAGCTAATAGGAATACCTAGGTAAATTATACTAAGTAGAAAGTTAATAATTACTATATAACCCCTTATAGCCTAACTAAAGCTATAGACTTTATAGGGGGCAATAATATAGAAGTTTAGAAGATATAGGATATATACTAAATTTTAGTAGTACTTACCTAAAAAAAGCTAAGTTAGTTACCTTATTAGTACTAATTAGTACTACTAGGCTCCCTTCTTATAGGCCCTATAATACCTTTTTAAACTTATCTCTACTAATTTAAGTTTATATTAGAGTTTTTATTCTAATTAAATTAAATTTATATAGGAAAATAAAAAAATTAACTCTAGACTACTAACTCACAAAAAGACCTTATATATACCCAATTTAACCCCCCAATCTCTTATACCTCATTACCACTACTCTTACTAGTACCCAATTACACTAAGGCAAAATTTAGCCTATTTATTACTAATTCCTATTTAAGGGTACTTCTTTTTTAGGGGGCTACTATAGTAATTACCCACTATAATTATAGTATACCTTAGGGGTCCCCATTTAAGAGTACTTCTTTTTTAGGGGGTTATTATAGTAATTACTCACTATAATTATAGTGCACTTTTAGGGTCCCTATTTAAGAGTACTTCTTTTTTAGGGGGTTATTATAGTGGTTGCCCACTGTAATTACAGCGCACCTTAGGGGTCCCCATTCAAGGGTACTTCTTTTTTAGGGGGTCATTACAGCAGTTGCCCACTATAATTATAGTGCACCTTAGGGGTCCCTATTTAAGGGTACTTCTTTTTTAGGGGGTTATTATAGTAGTTACCTACTATAATTATAGTGCACCTTAGGGGTCCCTATTTAAGGGTACTTCTTTTTTAGGGGGTTACTTTAGTAGTTACCCGCTGTGATTATAGTATACTTTAGGGGTCCCCATTTAAGGGTACTTCTTTTTTAGGGGGTTATTATAATA
>JAXISO010000848.1:0-10762 GCA_036785465.1 Colletotrichum agaves | reverse complement strand
ATAGTAAGTAACTACTATAATAACCCCCTAAAAAAAGAAGTACTCTTAAATAGGGCCCCCAAGGTACACTGGAAATATAGTGGGCAACTACTATAATAACCCCCTAAAAAAAAAGTACCCTTAAATAGGGACCCCTAAAGTGCACTATAATTATAGTAGGTAACTACTATAATAACCCCCTAAAAAAGAAGTACCCTTAAATGGGGACCCCTAAAGTGCACTATAATTACAGTAGGCAACCACTATAATAACCCCCTAAAAAAGAAGTACCCTTAAATAGGGACCCCTAAAGTGCACTATAATTATAGTAAGTAACTACTATAATAACCCCCTAAAAAAGAAGTACCCTTAAATAGGAACCCTAAAAGTACACTATAATTATAGTAGGCAACTACTATAATAACTCCCTAAAAAAGAAGTACCCTTAAATAGGGACCCCTAAAGTGTACTATAATTACAATAGGTAACCACTATAGTAGCCCCCTAAAAAAGAAGTACTCTTAAATAGGAATTAGTAATAGGTAGGCTAAATCTTACCCTAGCGCGGTCAAGTACTAGCGAGGGTAGTAGCAATAAAGTATAGGAGATTAAGGGGTCAAACTGGGTATATATAAGGTCTTTTTACGGGTTAATAGCCCGGAGCTAATTTTTTTATTTTCCTATATAAATCCAATTTAATTAGAATAAAAACTCTAATATAAGCCCAAATTAGTAAAGGTAAGTCTAAAAAAGTATTATAGGGCCTATAAGAAGAGAGCCTAGTGGTACTAATTAGTACTAATAGGGTAATTAACTTAGCCTTTTCTAGGTAGGTACTACTAAAATTTAATACATATCCTATATTTTCTAAATTTCTATATTATTACCCCCTATAAAGCCTATAGTCTTGGCTGGGCTATGGGGGGTTATATAATAGTTGTCAACCTTCCACTTAGTGCAGTTCGCCCAGGCATTCCCACTAGTTAGATTTCACATAGGGACTATAGGGCCCCATACCCCCTAATCCCAAGTAATAATATTTATAAATATATAGCCTCTAATTAGTATTATAATAAGTCTCTCGGGTTTAATACTAGCCACTAATACTTAATAGCAAGAGCAACTAGGTTAATCACCCGCCCTAGGGCACCTAAACCATATAATCCCCCTAGGGGCCTAGTATAGTAAAAGGTACTCTAGGGAACTTAGTAGGGGAAGTTAAATACTACTAGGGGCACTACAGGCCTAGTTAGTAGTCCGCTCTAGTAGTACCTAGCCCTTCCGGGGACTTAGGTAATATTAATAATAAAAGTTCTTTAAGTACTCTCGCAGCCCTAATGGCCATCCGCAGTATATAATAATTACCTAGTTAATTCTACTAGTAGTTATATACTTATTTTAAAAATTAAGTTATGTATATTTAAGTATAAGTAATTATATAGTAAAACTACGAATAACTTATTATATAAATTATTATTTATTTAATAGTACTTTACTACTTAAATAATTATAATAATTTTAGAGTTAATATATACTAAAAATCCTAACTTTAGAAGGGATATATTTATTAAATTAAAAATTAATACCCTTTAGAGCTTACTAGTAATTTATAATAACTTCTTAAATTATATAACCTTATACTAATAATAATTTATTTAAATTTCTTCTCTATTAACTTTTAATACTAAAGTAGTATTCTAGTATAATTATAATAAGTAATGGAGAATTAGGGTTTAATTCCAGAGAAGGAGCTTAAAAAATAACTACTATATCCAAGGAAGGTAGTAGGCACGCAAATTACCCAATCCTAATACAGGGAGATAATAACAATAAATACTAATATAGGGCTCTTTTAGGTCTTATAATTAGAATAAGTATAATTTAAATCCCTTAATAAGGAATAATTAGAGGGCAAGTCTAATACTAGTAACTACAATAATTCTAGCTCTAATAGTATATATTAAAGTTATTATAATTAAAAAGCTTATAGTAGAACCTTAATATTAGCCGGGGGGTCTACCTCACTATGAGTACTCTACTAATTAGTACTTTCCTTTTGTGGAATTATATACTCTTCACTAGGTATACTAGGGAAATAGAACTTTTACTTTAAAAAAATTAGAGTACTCTAGGTAAGCCTATACTTAAATATATTAATATAAAATAATAGAATAGGATATATAATTCTATTTTATTAATTTCTAGGATTATTATAATAATTAATAGGGATAATTGGGGGCATTAGTATTCAATTATTAGAGGTAAAATTCTTAGATTTATTAAAGACTAATTACTATAAAAGTATTTACTAAGAATATTTTTATTTATTAGGAATAAAAATTAGGGAATTAAAAATAATTAAATACTATTATAGTCTTAACTATAAATTATATTAACTAGGGATCAGATAATATTATTTTTTAACTTATTTAGTACTTTATAAGAAATTAAAGTACTTAGGCTCTAGGGGGAGTATAGTTATAAGACTAAAACTTAAAAAAATTAATAAAAGGGCACCACTAGGGATAAATAATAACTATTTTACTCTACCCTAAATAGCAAGCCCTCGCGAGTTTAATAATTTGTCCTAATTACTAATTACCCTCTAGTAGTAATATTCTTAAATTATGGGAAACCCTCTAAGGATTCTACTCCCAAGTAGCTACTAAAAAGTAGTTATAGTAGTAGTATAATAGCCACTAATATAGGAATAATATAGCTAATCCACAAGGTAACTTATAACTAAGCCCCTAACTAATTATATAGGGAAAGTCTAGAGACTTAATAGGGATAAATAATGTGCCTCTGCAGCGCGCTACCTAAGATAGAGTCTATCTCCACTAAAAACAGTGGAAGGAAATATACTTATACTATATCCCCCTCCCCCAAGGTAATATTAGTAATAAGTGTCCCTAGAAAAGGGAGCCTATAATTTAATTTAACTTAATATAGGGAAACTTACTAAGTCTAGATATAATAAAAATTAATAAATTAAGAGCTCTTTCTTAATTTTATAAGTAGTAATATATAGTTATTCTTAATTAATAAAGTAATTTATTTATTTAATTATAATAATAAATAAGACCTTAACTTATTAAATAGCTTATATTACTTTAGTAATATACTAGCTTCTTAGAGGGACTATTAACTTAAGCCAATAAAAATTTAAAGTAATAATAAGTTAATTATTATAGGCCTATTAAAGTAAGCCTTATTAAAAATAATTACTAGTTTAGTAACTTTATTTTTATAGGGGAAGTCCCTAATTATTAAGTAGAGAGGTACTTCTAAGTATATATTATAAGTAATACTACTTAATATAGAGAATACCTAACTACTCTTAAATAGTGGCTAATCCTATAGCAAGCTCAAGTAATATTAAGCTATTACAACGCGCGCAAAGGGGTAGGCTTAAAAGAGCTTAAGGTATATACTAATCCCAGGTGAAAAGCCCGCCTATTTAAAAAGGCCCAATAGGCCAATATAGATGGGGACCCGCCTCTGGGTAAGTTAGTAGTTTTCCACACGCTGTGAGAAAACTAAAATACTATGATACCCTTAAATATTCTAGGTTGTATATATATTATACTAATAGAGCTAATAAGTACTTCCTTATCCAAAAGAGCTAGGTAATTTTATTAAACTCTATTATACTAGGGATAAAGTATTATAATTATTACTCTTTAATAAGGAATCCCTAATAAGTATAAGTTATTAACTTATATTAATTATATCCCTACCCTTTATATATACTACCTATCACTACTACTAATTAAATAGCTTAGTAAGGCTTTTAGACTAGCTTAGAAAAATGGGTAACTACTATTTAAAACTAGAAAGTTATTTAAACTTAATTATTTAGAGGAAATAAAAATTATAATAAAGTCTCTATTAATAAACTAATAGAGGGATTATTATTAAATTACTACTCCTTATAACCCTTTATAAATATACCTTTAACTATTACTTTAATAAGTAGGCTATTCCCCTAAAAAGAATACCTCCTAGCTACTAGCCCGGAACCCCCTTACTTATGGGGGCCTAAATACGTAGCGCCCGCTAAAGAGTAACTAAACTCTAATTTAATAATATTTCTTCTAAGTAATATAAGTAAAATAATTAAAACTTTTAATAATAAATCTCTTAATTCTAGTATTAATAAAGAACATAGTAAAATATAATAAGTAATATAAATTATAGAATTCAGTGAATTATTAAATCTTTAAACACACATTATACCCGCTAGTATTCTAGTAGGTATACTTATCTAAGTATTATTTTAACCCTTAAGTACTACTTAGTATTAGGGCCCTATAATTTATATAGGCCTTTAAAGGTAATAGTGGACCCTTCCTAGAGCCTCCTTTATATAGTAATAACTTATCTCGTATTAGAATTTAGAGGGACTCTAACTATTAAACCCCCTAATTTTTTATAAGGTTAACCTTAAATTAAATAAAAATACCCACTAAACTTAAATATATTAATAAGTAGAGAAAAAGAAACTAATAGGAATTACCCTAATAATAATAAGTAAAGTAGTAATAACTTAAATTTAAAATTTAGTCCCTAGGCCTAAGTTATAATTTATAGAGAATACTTTTAATATAATATCTTCTAAGTTCCCTAGAATGGGATATTATAGAGAGTAAGAGCCCCATATAATTAGACACTAAGCCTCTATAAAGCTCCTTTAATAAGTTAAATAATTTAAGAATACTACTTAAAATAGGAAATATATTTCTTCTAAAGCTAAATACTAGCTAAAGACTAATAGTACATAAGTAGAGTAATTAAAAAATAAAAAGTACTTTAAAAAGAGAGTTAAATAATATATAAAATTATTAAAAGGGAAGTATTTATAACTAAACTTATACCCAGTAAATTACCTAATTCTCATAATTAAAGCACTTTACTAACTCAAGCTAGCATTAGCTCACTATTAAGAATAAAAACTTCAGGAATATAACTCTCTTCAGGGAGTATTATAGCCTATTACATAATACCCTTTAGTGGGCTAAAGTACACACTCCACAAGAATACTAGTATAATAGTCATTAATAACCTATTTTAAAACACAAACCAAAGAGTCAACCTTATATATAAGTATTTAAGTATTAAACCCCTACATATAATAAAAGTAAATATAAGTGAGAGCTTTAGTACATTATTAACTGATCCTAATATTCTTAAATAAATTTAAATAAAAGTACTTAGAATTAAACCCAAAAAAAGGTAAACTATATATATATAGAATAAAGCTAGAGAAAACTCTAGTAGAGACTCACAGCGATTCTAATATACAAATTAATCATTAAATATACACATAGGGGCGAAAGACTAATTAAATCTTTTAGTAACTAGTTTCCACTAAAGTTTCCCTTAGGATAATAATATTAAACTTAGTTTTATAAAGTAAAGTGAATAATTAGGGACTTGGGGGTACTATATTACCTTTATCCATTCTTAAACTTTAAATATATAAAAAGCCCTTATTACTTAATTAAATATAGGTATTCAAATATATTAATACTAGTAGGCCATTTTTAATAAGTAGAATTAATAATATGGGATAAATCAAATATAAAATTAAGGTACTAAAGTAGATACTCATTAGATACCATAAAAAGTATTAATACATCTTAATAGTAGAATAATAACTATAAAAGTTAAAATCCACTAAGAACTATATAATAACTTACCTACTAAATATACTAGCCCTAAAAATAAATAGTACTTAAGTATCTCACTTATACCTCACTCTTAGTATAAAAATAATATACTAAGGAGTAGGTAAATATAGAAGTTAGTAATAAAGCTTAGGGCGTAAGCCTGGGTAAAATAGCCTCTAGTGTAAATCTTAATAATAATAATAAATACTTTAATAAGAACTTAAAGAACTAAAGTAGGGAAAGGTTCTATATAAATAGTAATTAAATATAAATTAGTTAATTCTAAGTTATAAAGAAGTTCTATTTTAAAGGGGTACTTATACCCCATATAACAAAAGAGAAGCTAGTTAATATTCCAGTACTTAAATATAAATTTTACACAACAATACAACTAAACACAGAGATAATAGCGGGGGCCCCAGGTAAAGTTCTCTTTTCTTCTTAACAGTCTATCACCCTAAAATTAATTTATTTAAAGTTAGAATTTAATAGCCAAAAGAGCCTAGTATTTCTATTAAGTCTAGTATACCCTCAACATCCCTTAAAAATCCACAAGAAAGAATAATTCTCACACTAGGTTATACTTATAATTACAACAAGTCTCCAAAGTAAATAGCCTCTAATTAATAGAACAATATAAATAAGGGAAGTCAGTAAAATAAATCCATAACTTTAGGATAAGGATTAACTTTAAGAGTTAAGTATATTAGGCTTTAAGTGGATAACTTAGGAATAAGTCACTACTAACTAAGTAACCAACTAGAAACTTCTAGCATCTAAATTCTAACACTTTTAATAAACTTTAACTATCCAGTATATAATTAATAACTAACTTAAAATTAATATAAACAAGGGGAATCTAATTATTTAATTAAAATATAGTATTATAATAGCTAGAAAGTAGTATTAATATAATATAATTTCTACTTAGTACTCTAAATATTAAAGTAAAGTAATTTAACTAAGTGTAGGTAAATAATAGGAATAATTATAACTTAAATAATTAGTAAGTAGAGGTGATTTTACTACTATTTGGGGGTTATAGTTAAAAGTTAAATATATATATAATTAGGTTTTAGTAATACCTAGTAGTATAAGAACTGCGGAATTATAATTAAGAGAGTTATAAGAATAATACTAAAAAAGTAACTATTAATAAGTATTTATCTCGTGATACTATTAAATTATAGGGACCTCCTTAAGCCTTTTACTACTACAGCCTAATAAAAGATAAGTACAGTACCGGGTAAGTTAATAGCCCCCGGGAATAATATTAATATAATAAGAATTAGAAAACCGCGCAACTAAGCCCTACGTCCCCCTAGGGATAGGGGTAAAGTTTAATAATTAGATGGTAATAAGTTTAGGCCCCCTAGGGCCTAAACTTAAAATATAGTTTAGAGTATACTAAGAGGCCTCACCTACTAAAAACTCTTAAGGTAGCTAAATACCTCGTTATTTAATTAGTAATGTGTATAAATGGATTAATAAGATTCCCACTATCCCTATTTACTATCTAGTAAAACTATAGCTAAGGGAATAGGCTTAGTAAAATTAGTAGGGAAAAAAAACCCTATTAAACTTAACTTTAATTTAATATTATAAAAAAATATAGGAAGTATAGAATAAGTAGGAGCTTTAGTACTAGTAAAATACTACTACTTCTATTATTTTTTTACTTATTTAATAAAGTGGAGCTAAATTTTTATCTAACTTTTAATTTTAAAGTTCTTCATAGGCTAACCTAAGTTAAAAACATTATTAAGTAGGGAGTTTAACTAGGGCGGCACATTTATTAAATTATAATATAGATATTCTAAGGGGGGCTTATAAAAAATAAAAATCTCTAGTAAAATAAAAGAATAAAAGTCCCCTTAATTTTAATTTTTAATATAAATATAAACTATAAAAATATAATTTATTAATTCTTTAGTCCCTTAAAATTTAAAGCTAGAGGTACTAGAAAAGTTACTATAGGGATAACTAACTTATAGTAACTAAGTATTCATAGCAATATTACTTTTTAATCCTTTAATATTAATTCTTCCTATTATACTAAAGTAGAATTTAATAAGTATTAAATTATTTACCTACTAAATTATAATTTTAACCTAGTTTTACCTAGTTTTTTAGGGCCAGAGTAATTTACTCTTCCTTAAATAATAATAAAAAAAAAACTTTATTAATAGGAATAATTAATTCCCCCTATAAACCCCTACTATTTAATAGCCTATTTATTCCCATAATTATAATTAAAAAGGTAAGAGGAGGGGTAGTTAACTAATTAATATAGCAAATACCTATAGGGGCTATATAATAATATAATTTAATTTAGGGAAAACTAAAATATATATATACTATATTAATTCTAAGGGGAGCACTATAAAAATAACCCTATAAATACCCTTATAAAGCATAAAAAAGTATAAGTAGTACTCCTTAGGGAGACTACTTAAAGAATATACTAGGCCCGCGAGAAACTATATTAAAATATAAAGTACTTATAATATAAAATATCTTAGGGGTAATAATATAGGAGGAAATTCCTATTTAAGCCTAGTATATATTATACTTAAGAGGAGGAATAATAATACTAAACTTAAACCCAACTAACTAAAAGAACTTAAACTTAGTACCTAAATTATATAAAGTATAATATATCCAAATAGGGAATATAAACTAGGTTTAAATTATTATGAGATAAATTAGTTTTACCCTACTAATAACCTTATTATAATAATAATTTAACTTAGTACAAAAGAAACCACTAATTCAAATAATTAGTTTTTACAACTATCTAACTAAGCAATACTATAATACTACCATCTACTAAATAATAATTAAACGCCTCTAAGTTAGAATCTATACTAGAATATAATAATACCTCCCACATATATAAATAAACACAAATAAACTTCAACTTAGTATCTTAGCAGGCAATTCCTCTACTACTCTCAAAGTGAGTAGTAATATTTTATAAATTATAATTTTAGTATAAGTGGGATTAAATTCTTTATAAATAACTTAAATATATAAAAGAGTCCTATAAATAATAAAGTAGCCTTATTATTATAATTTACTAAGAGTAAGCTCTCCTTTATTTTAATTTCCTCATAAACTTAGTAGCCTCTAAGTTACTAGAATATAAGGGTTCTATTTTCCCAGCTAAAATAATTATATATAGGGAAATAGTACTACCATAAGCGTAATATAATAAACTCTTAATATACTAATACTAGGGGTTAACTAGGGGGAGACACCCTAAGCAATAATATAATAGGGGAAGACTTTAATAAAGCCCTAGAATAATAAGAACAAAGTCTCACCAAACTTAGTATAATAACCTTAAGTATATAAAGTATAATAACTATAGTAGGAAACTAGTATAGTGAATATTTAGAAAAGAAGTACTCTTGAATAGGGACCCCTAAAGTACACTATAATTATGGCGGGTAACTGCTATAGTAATGCCCTAAAAAAAAAGTACCCTTAAATAAGGACCCCTAAAGTGTGCTATAATTATAGTGGGCGACCACTATAATAATACCCTAAAAAAGAAGTACCCTTAAATAGGAGCCCCTAAAGTGTACTATAATTATAGTGGGCAACTACTATAGTAGCCCCCTAAAAAAGAGGTACCCTTAAATAAGAGCCCCTAAAGTATATTGTGTTTATAATAGGTAATTACTATAATAACCCCCTAGAAAAGAAGTACCCTTAAATAGGGATTACTAAAGTATACTATAGTTATAGTAAGTAATTACTATAATAACCCCCTAAAAAAGAAATACCCTTAAATGGGGACCCCTAAAGTACACTATAATTATAGTGGGCAACTACTATAACGACCCCCTAAAAAAGAAGTACCCTTAAATAGGGACCCCTAAAGTATATTATATTTATAGTGAGTAATTACTAAAGTAATACCCTAAAAAAGAAGTACCCTTAAATGGGAGCCCCTAAAGTGCACTATAACTATAATAGGCGACTACTATAATAGCCCCCTAAAAAAGAGGTACTCTTAAATAAAAGCCCCTAAAGTATACTATATTTATAGTAAGTAATTATTATAATAACCCCCTAAAAAAGAAGTACCCTTAAATAGGGACTACTAAAGTACACTATAATTATAATAAGTAATTACTATAATAACCCCCTAAAAAAGAAATACCCTTGAATAGGGACCCCCAAGGTACACTATAATTATAGCGGGCAACCGCCATAGTGACCCCCTAAAAAAGAAATACCCTTAAATAGGGACCCCTAAAGTGCACTATAATTACGGCGGGTAATTACTAAAGTGACCCCCTAAAAAAGAAGTACCCTCGAATGGGGACCCCTAAAGTATATTATAATTATAGTGGGCGACTACTATAGTGACCCCCTAAAAAAGAAGTACCCTTAAATAGGGACCCCTAAAGTGCACTATAATTATAGTAAGTAACTACTAAAGTAACCCCCTAAAAAAGAAGTACCCTTAAATAGGGACCCCCAAAATACACTATAATTATAGCGGGCAACTATTATAATAACCCCCTAAAAAAGAAGTACCCTTAAATAGGGACCCCTAAGGTGCACTATAATTATAGTAGGCAATTACTATAATAACCCCTTAAAAAAGAAGTACTCTTAAATAGGGACCCCCAAAGTACACTATAATTATAGTAGGTAATTACTATAGTAACCCCCTAAAAAAGAAGTACCCTTAAATAGGGACCCCTAAAGTATATTATATTTATAGTAAGTAACTACTATAATAATACCCTAAAAAAGAAGTACTCTTAAATGGGGACCCCTAAAGTGCATTATAACTATGGCGGGTAATTACTAGAGTAACCCCCTAAAAAAAGAAGTACTCTTAAATAAAAATTAAAAACTTTATTAGAAATTAAAAAAGTATATTAATAAAGTATAAAAGAGTTAGTATAAAAATAATATTAATTATTATTATAAGAAAGGGATTATTTTTTTTATAAAAAGGGTTCCTATTTTAAGTATTTTTATTAAGTAATTATATTATTTATTTATATTTAAGAGAAAAGGTTTTTATTATAATTTATATATATAAAGATTTTAGTATATATTTTATAATATTATAATAAATAAAGTAT
>JAXISO010000847.1:0-10817 GCA_036785465.1 Colletotrichum agaves | reverse complement strand
GCATCCCTACTAGAGTGTAAGTCGCGCGGACGCAACTGCTAGTGAACGGGGGGGTGATGTCACGGCGTGGCTACTTAAGTGCGGCTGCATTCAGAGCTCTCGTTCTGAATGTCCTGTTCCTTTTGTGCGCATGGCGCAATGGGGGCGCGTGTGAAGGGTAGCCGCACCCTTGAGCCCCGCAGGGGCCCGTTTACGCGCCATTACAAAGAAGTATAATAAGCTAGAAATATTCCCACCTTTCTAGTTTAATAGAGAAGAACGTGTCAGAGGTGTATGGTACAGAGTGAAGAAGTCAGTATTTTAGGTATGGGTAAAATGACCATTCTTCTCTGACCCCCCCTACCCTAGTATTTGGGGGGGTCATCGCTACCTATATAGAGACCACCCGCTAGGTCCCCGGAGGTCCCCGGAGGTCCCCGGAGGTCCCCGGAGGCCCCCATAGGTCTCCGAGGGTCTCCGGATGTCCCCAGAAGTCTCCGGCACGTGACAATATGATACTTGAATTACAGCGGAAAAATGGAAGATGGGCGTTGCGCGATGTTCGCGAGCATCGGCAAAAGGTTGGTGTGATTTCAACAGTCATACACACTTGTGACTGATGTAGAGTAAGACGTCGCAAGACATCTCGAGCGTAGAAGCGCTTGATCTCACAGTTTCCGGGATTTTAGATCCGATCCCATGATTTAAATGAAAAGACTGGGAATATCACGAATTAATTTCAAATGTAAGACAGTCATCAGTCACATAATGACGTTACAGCCATCATGAAGTTTTACCCAGATTCAAATATGATTCAAAGAGGATCTCAACTACCCTCTATCCCCCCGAACGCGGGAAGGCTATGCATGGTTTTGCCTGGGTATTGATGACGAGGCATTTGAGCTGTCAGGTTGCTCAATATATATTCAGAACTGAAACTGGCAGGGACCTGATACATAGCCTGGCCGGCTTAATCTTATGACCCCCGAAACGTCGGGCGCTAGCAGTGGCTTTGACTCGAGATGAAATCACTGTTGGTTTGAAGTGGGACTAAGAATTCCGAATCTTTCACGCGACGAGGCAGCTGGTACGCAGATCGACGATCTCCCTCTATTTTTGGACGAGAGACTTTCAGGTATCGTGTGAAGTCTCTTGGCTCTGCTGGGAACGACGAGTTGATAGAGGTATATCCCCAAAGCGGCTATCAGGTATGATCGAGCCTAACTGTCAATATTTGACGTAACTCAAAAGATTCCAGTGGGCTGAGTTCAGACATGTCGGAGCCACGACGCGGAATCCTGGGGGTGGCTGAACCTAACAGACTCTTTGACAGGTCAGCGTTCCTTTCGATCAGGAGTGAGTGTCTTATAATAACGTGAGTTCCGTCTAATCAAAAACCATCTTTGGACATGGCTGAATGACGATCAACTATAGAAGATAACCGAGCAAGTGGAGTAGACCGCGAACTAGGTACGGCGTGCATGTATGAGCCACAATGGTATTGGTGTGTATTCCAGCAAAGATGGAATTACTCTGTGCCGGCGCAACTTTGATAAAACTGGAAAGATCAGTCGGAAGAGGAGTGCTCCTTGGTTATTGGACTTACGCCGGGAAATCTTACGATGTGAACACAGGTCATCCCACTTCTGATAATAATTTAGCTTGCGCAAATGTCAGCTCACGAGCACAGTTTCGTGGGCACTGGTCAGCGCCCCGACATTACCGACTTCCTTCATGACAACCACTGCAGTACCGTAGCATCCGACTCAACAGCGTTTGACGTATAGTCTCAGAAGAAAGAATGTAACTATCATATCAAGCTGCTACCCAAATGGGCTGTCCCTATCCGTGAACTGTGGTCGTCGAAGAGGCTCGCCAAAACTTGCCAAGGGCGTAAGCAGTACGCTTTTTTCCCTTCGCGAATAATCCCTTCAACATTTAGGGCAACAAAACCACAATGATAGAGGTCTCATGTTTGGCGCTAACACAAGAAAGGGTTGGTTGGAAGTTACTCAAATGCGTTCGCCATGTTCTGATGGGCAATATTCAATGTCAATTCCTAGGAAAGTAGCATTTGAGAACCGGGCTGAAGTGAATGCAATTGACCATGATATAGTCAACGCTGGATAAAGGATCGGATTGTTCCATCTGATACTGTGGGATGAGCTTGGATTGTTCTGTGGTATGTTCGCCCAGAAGAATGTCTACTTCGTGTGATGAACCCCAGAAATTGATCTGCTCAAGCCTGTTTACTATGTGTAAGCGCACTACATTGTGACTGGCCTGAGAGGCTTCTCAGTATGGAATCAAACGGGACCGACAAAGTCATTGTACTGACTCCGTGATCGTTGATCGAAATGGCCGCCTAACAACACACACAGACAATATTCACAATTCTTTCTTCAATTACATCCTCCTTTTGTTGGTGGCACAAACTCCATGTTGTATAACCGCGAGTGGGTTTGCTCAAAGGTTCCCAATAAGAATGCTCTGTCAACCAGCTTTTCGTTCACACAAGAATCCCTGACTCTCTGAGATGAGCCATAGAATGGGCTTGATCCACTCGATCCTCCCGACTCCATTGAATACCTCCAACAATGGGACTGGTTCACTTAGCTTTGGGACTAGAAATAAAGAACCCCCTTGCGAGCCTGCAGCAAACGTCTTGAACGCCTTAGCCGCCTTTGGAATTGACCAACCGTGCAACTGGAAGCTAAGTCAAGTCTCCGCAAGAAATTATCCTCACACTGATGACTCACTTGGTCTGTCTGAAGCTTCGATGATACCAGATGTCATCATGGCTTTCTATTGGGGAGCACGAGCAGTACATATCGAACGTGGATTCTTATATGCCTTGAGCTCTTATGGAACCCCTGAAGTACTGAAAGCAATCTCTAGTAAGTTATTTCGGATTTAGTGTCGTTTCAAGAAGACGGCTAATACATCAGTTGAGTGAGTCTTGAATAATGAAATCCAAACTACGATGAGATTGCTTGGAGTGACCGAGGTCACGCAGCTCAAATGACAACTACACTGACTAGGATGGCCTTGAAAATTCGATCAGCTGGAGAAGATGGGAGCTGTCAAAGATATGAAGCATCTGGCCACATAGGGATGTTCCAAGTGCAGGCATGGAAAGCAATTTGCCTAAAGGACAGTGCCTGACAGGTAATCATTCGCCAGTCAGAAACAAAATCGTTACTGACCGTGATTCTGGTGATCTGCTCTGGTCTTAGTGAGGATACAAGAGTTTGAGTCGTACGCCTTGTCAATAAGAGAGTCAAAGTGTTATGCATGAGTTGTGCAAATGGATAAATAGGATGGTCAACCAGGAAATATTTAACAACATGTGGTGTGCATTTCACCGGATTTCTTAAAGCAGCCATCGTTCATGCATGGCTGTTCCCCGCACAAGATATCTAGCCGACATGTGGAGCTTTGCTGTCAGCTCCTTTTGACTCGACGTTCCGGCCACAGACCCAGTACTCCGGTCACGCTGTGGACGCCATCTCAAGGTTTCCGAGGGCAGACATGGTCTGAATCCTTTCTTTGATCTCGATTGTGCTCTCTACAGGGAGTCAAGTATTCGTGCAAAGGACTTCTTAGGGCTTCCGTTAGTCTCACGCCATTAGCGGTCCCTAATGACAAGACAACATTCTGCTGTTGGCATGCTTCTTGGGTGGGAGACTAGAGAGACGACCTGAGAGATAAGACTCTTAGAAAAGGGCCAATGGCTGATGGTCGGATACCCCCCGATATCCGTTCTCCACAATCCTTGCACACGGCAACCGTGGCGAGTGATAAAGATACGGAGTTTTCCAAAGTCCATCACCATATTTGCCGTCTTTCTCTATGTTGTGTAGACCTGAGCAGTGAGATCTCTCAGGAGGACCGGAATCGTTGGCAAAACCATACTGGTCGACAATGGCATTCAGCGAAACACAAGCCTCCGACCCGGAGAAGCGGGTCGTCCCCGATATCAACCCCACCACCGGCCGCGCCCCCGAGGACGATGACCCGGTCTCGAAACACCACATCACCGATGAGACTGGAGACCTTGCCGCTTCGGCTCTGAATTCTCCGCCGCTTACAGAAGCCGAGTCCAAAGCAGTCCTTCGAAAGATTGACTACAGGTAACAGATATCCGGGATTCCTCGATGCCGGTGCATGGGAAATCAACCACTAACGGCAGGCAAGGATTCTTCCGTTCTTGTGCATTACATACGCGTTGCAATTCATCGACAAGACCTCCCTGGGCTACAGCTCTGTCTGGGGAATAATCAAGGACAACAAGCTTGTTGGGCAGCAGTACAGCTGGGCTAGCAGCATTTTCTACCTTGGGTACCTGGTTGCCGAATACCCTGGTGTCGCTGTTTTACAACGATTGCCTGTCGCCAAGTTTCTGGGCGTGAACATCATTCTGTGGGGTATGATTCTCATGACTACAGCGGCTTGCAGCTCCTTTGCTGGCCTGGCGAGTGTACGTTTCCTCTTGGGCGCGACGGAAGCGACTATCAGCCCAGGTTTCGTCGCCGTTACGGGCATGTGGTGGTCTCGGCAGGAACAAGCCGGCCGTTCGGCGCTCTGGGTGTCGTTTCTCGGCGTTGGGAGCTTTGTCGGCACATTGTTGGCCTTCGGCATCGGACACATCACCGGCTCCTTGTCCCCTTGGAAATACATTTTCCTCATCCTCGGTGCCATGACGGTGGTTTGGGGCGTGATCTTCACCATCTTCGTGCCTGACGGCCCTGCCAAGGTCAAATGGCTGACGGAAAAGGAGAAAGTGGTCGCTGTGCAACGCGTTGCCGAGAACCAGACTGGAACCGGCCGAAGCCGCACGTTCGTCAGGGCTCAGGTCATTGAAGCAGCCAAGGATCCCGCAGTCATCTTGCTGGGCCTCATCTCCTTCGTCAACGCGATCGCATCGGGCGGACTGGCCTTCGGCTCATTGATCATCCAGGGGTTTGGATTTAATCCCTTGCAAACGACGCTCATGAACCTTCCCCTCTCCACGGTCCAAATTGTTGCTCAGCTAGGAGCTGGTTTCTTGACCAGCAAGATCAACAACTCCAGATTACACATTGGCACAGTAGCCATGATACCTCCGGTATGAGTGAATGCAAAGTCTTGGGAAACGATGACTAACAAATCGCAATACAGATTGTGGGTACATGCCTGATCAATCAACTGAATCTCGATAACAAATGGGGTCGCCTCGTCGGTGTCTGGCTACTCGGTGCTTATCCCGTCGGCTTCATGGTCATCCTTGGCCTGCTTTCTACCAACATTGCCGGTAGTACCAAGCGGTCTGTCGCTTCCGGATGGGTCTTCGTATGCTACTGCATCGGCCAAATTGCTGGCCCGCAATTCTTCAAGAGCACGGAAGCGCCTGCCTACCACAACGGCATCGTCGCTATGTTATGCGGGTTCATTCTGAACCTCGTTATGAACCAGATGCTCAGATTCATCTACGTCCGCGAGAACAAGAACAGAGACAGGATGCTTGAGGGCAAGTCCGAAGAAGAGATTGCTGAGATGCAGAGAGAAGGCGAGGTTCTTGGCTTCGAAGATGTCACGGACAAGGAGAATGTGAGTTGCCATTGCAAAGGTAAAAATGCAGTCCACATACTAACGATTACGCAGCCAATGTTCCGATACGTCTTGTAAGGTACTGATCCAAATCACCACACTTACAGCGTGAGGTGAAAAGCGCCCCAGGATTATGGACTTGCACGTACGGAAACAAGAAACGAATGCGCTGCTCAGTGGCACACGTTGTATAATTGAATTAACCCACGACTTCTATCGGAGATATCTTTGCAATTTCATGAATCATTGAAGAGTGTATTACCAAGAATAGCGAGAAAATTGTCGGACGTGCCTCTTCTTGCCGAAAGTCGTGTCCTCGGTAGTACCGTTGATACCAGCCGCCAGAGCCGCATCGAACTCCGTGACCACGCCACCATCAACAGCCTTGCCTAGGTTGTTCGACATGGGCCTCACGACATCGCATCTAAGCTCCTGAGCAGAGCTCATCTTCTCCATGTGAGTATTGTTAGTTTGCACAGACAACCTCTCGCGCCCCTTAGGGCCGGTGAATGGCCTCCACTCCGCAGCGCCCTTCTCGCGATCGGTGTTGGGTTCCAGGTTGCGAATGAATGAGACCCAGTACTTTCTAAACTGCGAGATGATGGGTGCCGAGCCATCAGTGCGGCTGGGTCCCCAGAACGCGTACGTGTTGACTGTGTGGTAAGCCCCAAAACCATCAGCTTCTTCCTTGGGATCGAGCACGCCATATCTGTAGTTGTAGGTAGCCACATTGTCGCGGACGAGGTAGTTCTGGATGTTGCGGATGATGCAGTGCGTGCCAATATCACCTATGACGTTGGCAGCCTGACGCCACTTGATCCCAGACTTGGGGAAAACGGGCTGAGGGACATGGATGTACAGATTATCCAAAATACTAAGAGAGCTGTTAGAGAGTGACGGATCCTGGCCTAGGAGCCAATTGTTGGCCTTCTCCGTTGAGTTGTTAGTTTGCGGCGCGGAGTACTTGGTACCCTCGTGGGCGCAAGCTCCAGATCGTTGGGACCTGGTGTAGTTTCCGGCCTCGAAGAGGTTCACCATGCTGTCGGTAAAGAGTTCGCCATCGATACCGGGATTGAACCAGCAGCTGCATGAGCGAACCTCAGACTCGTTGAGGGCACGCAGGCATGACAGAGAGTCGGCCGAGCCGGTGCAGTTCTTCTCCTTGACGAGGCAGTCATACTGGCCCTGACCTTGCTCCATGGTTCTCTTCGTGACCCAGCCGCCGGATTCGGCGATTCCTCCAACGAAAAGCTTCTTACCGCCAGTGTTGGCAGCCATCAGCAGACCAACGGCAAAGCCACCCGCGCTAACACCATCAAGGACGACCTGCTCTGGGTTGCCGCCGAACTTGGCGATGTTTGCCTGAACCCAGTCGAGCGTTCAGACTACCGCCGGCGCGGACCTCCTCGCTGTGCAAGAAGCCGTACATGCCAACGCGGTAGTTGATCTGCACGACAATCACGTTGCCATCAGACGCGATTTCGCAGGCGTCCCAGTTGGCATTGGAGTTGGAGCTGAACCCTACCCTGGATGAAGAAGACAAAAGGCAGCTTAGAGTCTACGGTTGCGCCGGAGGGCGCCGTAACGGCCAAGTAAAGACAGTCTTCGGCGACGGTGAATCGCTCATAGGTGTCGGTAACGGTCCAGTCGGTGGGTTGCTGCGGAGGGCAAATGGGGCCGTGGGTGGTGGCATTGACCATGTCGGTTTGGACCGGGTCGGCGGGGGCGGCGAACCGCAAGTCTCCAACGGGCGGAGCTCCGAATTGAATGCCCTTCCAGGTTGTTACTCCCAGATCGACATTGGTGACGGCGCCCTGGAATTTGGCAATATCCAAGGTCAACAAGTGTGTCGACGGCTTGGACTCTAGGGACGACAATGTTTGCAGCAGTGAACAAAAACGCCAAGTGGGATATTTGCCACGTCTTGACTGTTGCGGATAACTTCGCTGATTGTCAGAGGTGTATGGTACAGAGTGAAGAAGTCAGTATATTAGGTATGGGTAAAACGACCATTCTTCTCTAACCCCCCTACCCTAGTATTAAGGGGGGTTATTGCTACCTATATAGAGACCACCCGCTAGGTCCCCGGAGGTCCCCGGAGGCCCCCATAGGTCTCCGAGGGTCTCCGGATGTCCCCATAAGTCTCTAGTACGTGACATGATCCCCCCTCTAAACCTGGGTTATCCTTAGCTGGGGGTTAGCTAGAGGTTATTTAAAGGGTCTCTAATAGTTTACCCCATTTCTTGACTAGTTTATTTGTGAACTCCCATACTTTAACTAATATTTTAACCCGGGGCCCCTTAGGTAGACTATAAGTACTATACTAGTAGCTCCCTAGTGGGATACTTCTACTATTCTAATTATTTATAGCCTCTATATTCTATAGTTTAGTGTCCTAAATTATAGATAAGTAGACTCTTCCTTAGGCCTCTTAATAACTTAGAGGAGTGGCTAATTAGGAGTTATTATACTCTTTTATAATTACCTCTATAGTTTATTATTTAGTAATAAGGGATTAGTTTACTTAAAGAGCCCTTTTATTATACTTAGGGTTATTTAGTAATTATTTATAAATACTCTTATACTTCTCTACTTATAATAAGTACTTTCCTTATTATAAATAGTTATAAAAGTTAATATTATTTTATAAAGTTTTTATTACTTTTAAAAGTCCTTCTCTAAGGTAATTATTTCCTATTATTCTTATATTTTTAGGACCTTTATAGGCTTTATTATTATTAACTCTCTTTATTAATATTTTTAGTTATTTATTATTAAATATAGGTTACCTAGTAATAACTTATTACCTCTTTAGTAGTTACTTTTTATTAATATAAGTATAAAATATTATAATATTATATTCTTAATTATATTACTCTTAAATTTTACTTTTTATAGGAAATTATATAAATATTCCTCTAATTTTTTATAATTTAAAACTTTTCCTCTTTTTCTCTCTAATTTTATTACTAATTATACTACTACTATTATTACTACTACTATTACCCCCCCTCTACTCTCCTTTTTCTTCTTTTTCCTTTTATTTATTTAAATACCTTTATTAATTTTACTATATTAGAGAATATTAACTCTAAGAAGGCCCTCTAGGGCCTCACCTACTACTACTACTTATATTATTAGTCCCTTTAGTACCCTAGTTAGGAGTTTTATCTTTATCTTAAAATTAAGAGTAAGTTATTATTATTCCTTTAGTAGGTTCTTAATAATTATTTAATATATTTAATATAGTTACCTCTACTAAATATAAGTATTATACTAATTCTAGTAATAATAAAGTTTATATTAATATAAATTATTCTTTCCTCTTAACTCTAAGGCTTTATTAATTACTAATAGCCTACTTATATTATAATTAGCCTAGTTAATTACTTTAAAGTCCTTATAAGTAAGGCCTAGGGAGCCCCTAATAAAGCCTCCTAGTATACTAATTATAAAGTAATTATTCCTATTCTTCCTTTATTTCTCTATTATTTAACTAGTACTTAAGAGGAGTTTATTACTACCTAACTAGTAATTAAGAAGGCTCCTTAGAGTAAAAAAAATAAAGTTAATTTCTTAGTTAAGAAGAGGAAGGCTTAAGACTAAGAGTAGGACTAGGTCCTAGAGAAGTACTAAGTAGTTACCCTTAAATCCTAGGCTACTAATAATAAATAATTAGTTACTAAGGCTACTAAGTAAATACTTAAAATAAAGTACTATTATACTATTATTAAAGTACTAATTACTACTTAAGTATAGGTACTTAGGGTTATTTCTACTTACTTAGAGGAGATATTTACCCTCTATATAAAATATATAAGTTAATATTATTTAGTATTTACTTATTATTACTTTAGTATTAATACTTTATAGTATTATAATATTCTTATTATGACTTTTAAGGGGGAGGAAGAGAAGGAAGAGAAGGTAAAGAAGTAAGCCCCTTATTAGTAAGAGTACTAAGGACTTACTAGAATACCCTTAGTAGGCTATTATTAGTACTTTTTACCTTTGGGTATAATACTCTATTTTTCTTTTTAAGTTAGGCTTTTTATTATAAAATAGTAAATTAGCTCCTATATTTCTATTATTAAGTATACTACTTACTACCTCCCTACTATTCCTCTATAATTACTATAACTTTATTATTCTAGTTTTACTTTATAAGACTACCTTAACTTTATAGTAATATTCCTCTATAACTTCTATAAATTCTTAGTATTATTATAATTTTTCTATTTAATAAAGTACTATTAGTTCTTCTTAAGTCCCTTGTAATTAATAATATATTCTACTAAGTATATATTATTCTTTAGCTCTTTAATAGGGATATTTCTTAGGGGTATTATTATACTAAAGTAGGGCTCTAAGTAAATAGGGGAGAAAATATTATAAATTCAATAATAAACTTTAATATTTAACTTATATACTTAACCTCTATTAATAACTTATTTTATAGTAAAAAGTCCTAAATACTTATTTAATAACTTATAAGAGAGTTTCTATTACTTAATATTTCTTATAGAGAGTAGTACTAAGTCTCCTATTATAAAAGTAATTATTATTTATTTATAATTATAATACTTTATATAAGTATTATTAGTACTATAAAGTAGTTAGATTATAGTTACTCTCCTAGTAATTAACTCCTAGGCTCTATCCTTAGTTATTAGTACTTCTTTAACTTTTACTAAGTTTAGTATTATATTATTAGGTTTAACTAGTAAGTAATTTATAAAAGCTTTTACTAATAATAATTAAATTACCTTATAGTAAGTATTATTATATATAAACTAAGCTATAAATAGGAGGTCTACCTAGTTATTCTAATTAATATTATAAAATATATAAAGGAAATACTTAATATACTAGTTTAGTTATTTAGTTTAATTATTAGTTTAGGGGTAAAAGGTAGTACTAAGGGCCCTCTTAATAACTAATAAATAATATACCTTTACCTAGAATTTACTAGTAAATAAAGACTCTCTATTAGAGATAATAGTTTTTAATAATTTATACTTTAAAAATAAGTACTTTACTAATAAATTAGCTAATTTATCCATAATAAGAGACTCCCTAGTAAGTATATAGAGAGTATACTTAGTAAGTTTATTAATAATTACTAGTAATAAATTATATAGGCTCCTTTTATTTTAAAGTAATTTAGGTAACTTAATAATAAAGTCTATTATTATATATTTAAATAGCCTAATAAGTACTAGTAGGGGAGTAAGTATACTATATAGGAG
>JAXISO010000846.1:0-10852 GCA_036785465.1 Colletotrichum agaves | reverse complement strand
ATAGAGCTATACTACTAGTTATGGAGTGCTAGCTAAATAATAGGTAATAGGTCCCCCTAATTATTCTAGGATTAGTAAATAAAGGCCCTTAATATAGCCTAGATCTCCTAGTTATACTACTTTATACTACTATCTATTTATGGGTAATACCCAGTACTTAGTAGGTGGGTTATACCTATTAGTCTATAGAACTTCTTTTAAAAATAGTTTATTTAATTTAACTCCTTATTATTAATAATAGATTATAGTATCCTATAAAAGTAGTAGTAATAAGTAAGGAACTACTAAGTATAAGCCTTAGCCTCTATTATATTTATTTCCTCTAGGGTTAAGAATTTACCTAGGTAATCTATAATAACTTATAAATAATAGCTCTTTTTCTCCTTTATTAGAGGAAGGTTAGTAATAAAGTCCATAGAGAAGTTAGAATATAACTAGTTAGGTATTAGGAGGGGCTTTAGGAAACCCCTCTTAGCCTACCTTTAAATATAAACCCCTTTATATATATTATAATTTCTTATAAACTACTATATTATCTAGGACTACCCCGGCTAGTAGAACCTCCTACTTATAATCTCTAGGGTATTATTCCTCCCTAGGTAATCTATAGTACTAGAGTTATGGGATTCTTATACTAGTTTTATCCTAAGCTTATTTAGGGGGTAATCTATATTATTATTACTAGGAATTCATAGCCTCCCCCAAAATACTAACCTACCTAAAGTATTTATTTCACACTCTATAATTTATACTTTAAAGTAGAGGTCCAGTAGGAGACTATAGTCCCCCTAGTAAATAACTATATAGACCTACTAGTACTAGGTATTCTTTCTTATAATATAATCCTAGAATTCCTAGAGATTAGGCCTACTATTAAAGATCTAAGTACTATTAACTCCCATATAGCCTACCTAGGGCCTACTAAGTTAGGTATTATTAGGAATAACCTAAATTACTTACCCCTATTATTAGTTATTATCCTAATTCTTAGGGGTATCCTACTCCTAATATAAAAGGGTATTAGGAATTATTACTTAGGTATTAGGTTAATATTTAAAGTAAAAATTATACTTAGCTAACTCCTTAGCCTATTAACTCTACCTTTTTATAAGGTATTACTTCTTTATAAAGTACTTAAGACTCTTATAATTTATAAGTATTTTAAATCTCCTAATACTCCCTAGTTCTACTTTCTATACTCTTAAGTAGAATAATACTACTAAAAGTTCCTTATTATAAATAGAGTAGTTATATTTAGTAGGGGAGAGGTATTATAAGTAGAAGGCTACTAAATACCTAGTACTTTACTTATTTTCCTAGGTTAGTATACCTCTTAGTATAAAACTAGAGTAGTCCATTTTTACTATTATTAGGGTATTTAGGTTAAACTAGTAGAGTACTAATTCTATTATAAAGAGTTATTTTAGTTCCTAGAATACCTACTATTACTCTAATACCTATTTAAAAGGAGTATTCTTTTTTATTAACTTTATTAATAACTCTATAATTATACTATACTAAGGTATAAAGACCTTATAGTAATTAGTAAACCTAAGGAAACTTTAGACCCCCTTAAGAGTTACTAGGGGGAGCTAGCTAGTAATTATAGCTAATTTCTTAGAATTATAGGAGATATTCTTTTCCATAATTATTATAAAGCCTATATACTTAACTTTAATAATAAAGAATTTATACTTCTTAGGGTTTAATTATAACCTAGTAACTAAGAAGTAACTAAGTATCTAGTAGACCTTATTCTTATAATTACTCTAGGACCTACTAAAGTAAATTAGGATATTATTTATATAGACTATAATAAAATTATTTAGGAATTAGTAAAGGTAGGTATTAATATATTATTAGAAGGTAGTAGGTGCCCTAGTAAGGCTAAAAGGGTAAACTACCTATTCAAATAACCTATACCTTATTCAGAAGGCTATCTTTTCCTAGTTAGCTTTATTAATCTTAATCTTATAGAAGGCCATAATTATATTAAGCTTAGTATACTATTTTATAGTAGCTACCCTCTAGAGGGTCTCTAAGATTAAGAGTAGTGAATATTAGTCTTTCTTAGTAATAGTATTTAGGGCCTAATAATTCATATAGAAATAAATTCCTCCTCCTAACTTCCTAATAAAGAGTACTAGGGCCCCTATAGTAGAATTACTAATTTTAATAAAGCCCTTATTTAGTAAGTTCTCTAAAGTCTTTTTTAGTATAAGAAGTTTCTCTCTTAATATATTATATAATAGCCCCCAGGGGAGCTCCAGTATATAGCCCTTCTTATTGGGGACTAAGGGGATTTTATAATTTATACTAGAGTAAATAGGGGGTAATTAGTAGGCTATATTAAGTTAAAATAAATTAGGGAACTCCTTAAGGATATATACTAATATATAATTCCTAGGGTTAATAGGCTTCTTTAGTACTAGGGCCTTCTTAATATCCTTTAAGCTTATGGATATTACTTAGTAGGTAGTAAGTACCTCCTTACTAGCCTTAGCTATATACTAGTATAGGAAGGTGAAGGAGTTCGCCCCTAGTAAATAGACTAATTAAATCTCTTAAAGATTTATAGGTTCCTCCTAGTACTCTAGGTAGGTTATTATACCCGCCTTCCCGTGGGTTATCCATTAGGCCCCAATATTATAAATTACCTAGTTATTCTCTATTTAAGGCCTACTAAGGTATAGGAGGGAATAGAGGCCTTTAACTATATAAGTATAGACCTTTTATATATACCTATTAACCTCTAGAGTTAGAATAGTAATCCCCTAAGTATTACTAAGTAATAACTTAGTAGTATACCCCCTTATTTTTCTCTTCTTTCTATTAATAAATAATAAATAGAGTCTCTTTATAAAAGAGGTATTAATAATAGTATATACATTATAACTAGTATTAATTAATATATAAATAATATAGTCTCTATTAATTCTTATTTAAATAGTAGTTAACTACTAATTACTCTTTTATTCTTACTTTTATTACTCCCTCTATTCTTAAATTTCTACCTAAGTTAGCCCTAGTACCTAATTTTATATTAGAATTATTCTTTTCCTAACTCTTTATTATTTAAGGGGTTATTATTACTCCCTAAGTCCTTATTTATATTATTCATAGGTAGTTTAACCTTTAAGACTCTTATAGAGGTATTCTTCTTCTAGTTTAAATAATTCCACTAAATATAGCCCACCTTACCACAGTTATAGTACCTATAGGGGTCTTTCTAATACTTTAGGTTACTATTAGCAGAAAAGAGGGACCCTATAAAGCCCCAGTAGTCACACTACTTAACTATAGAGCTAATTATTATAATATCCCTATTAATATTATAATTAGTAATTCTATAATAGGGTACTAGGTAATAACTAACTAATCCCTTTATATATTTAAACTTCTATATAATATCCTGGACCTTTACAAGTTATTTACTATACTTTATAGGGAGCTCTATAGTAATTAAGAGCTCTTTTAAATAAGGTACTAGGGTAGCCTCTAGGAGGGAGATCTAGACTATATTTAGCTAGTTATATTTACTAGCCTCTACTAAAGTCTTTTTAAAATAGGGAAGAAAAGTAGTAAGTCTCTTATTATCCTTCTACTAGAGCCCCTATAATTAAACTACTACTTAGGGCTAGCTATTTAGATCTAAGTATATTTAATTTAAGTATACTATAAATACTTCTAAATTATAAGTACTACCTGGACCCCCTATTATATAGAAAATTTTAATTATTTACTAGGGACTAATATCCAAATAGGTATTAATTAAGTACTAATATTTAAAGTTACTACTATAAAAGTACTTATTAATCTTAAGCTTAGTTTTTATTTATTAAGCCTAAATTTAATACTCTCTTTACTTACTTAAGAACTTTAATAGGAGGAGTAAGGGCTTTTAATAGTAGGTAACTATTAGGGGGGGTATAAGGTATTCAGCTACTTACACAGTAAGAGTCATAACTAGTATTAAGGCTAGGATATTCTCTATTATAGGGAGAGTAATAAATATAGGTACCTAGGGAGGTACTAGGTAACTTACTAAGGCAGTAGTATCCCTTCTTATTAGCTTATTTATTAGCTCTATAATTCTCTAATAGAGAGAACTAATAAAGTATTCTAACTACTACTAGAATAATTTATCCATAAGAGGGCTTCCTATAGGAATTTTATAGGGGGTATTAGTTCCCTCCATTATATTATCTATTATATTATTTAATAGCTCTTATTTATTCTAGGAGCCTGGCTTACTAATTAGGTAATTTACTAGTAGGGAGCCGCACTTAACCCTATTATTATTTATATAGTGAATAAGAACTAAATTCTAAATATATAAAGGGCTAGGCCTGGGCTTATTTAACTTAAAAAGTGCATAAAATATTATTTATTTAGAACTAAGGAGGGAAAAGGGAAGTTTCCCACAATAGATAAAAAGTCTACACATAAGGGGCCCAGCGGGGGCCCACCGGGGGAGCACTGGGTGGGGACCAGGTAAGTAAGCACGGGCAAAGCCCGGGCCAACATTATCCAGGTATAGCCTATAACATCACTACTATATTATAAGACTGCCCTAAATAAGTATATTTACTATAAATCTTACCCCCTAGAAGAAGCTTATAATACTTTCCTAATAATTAATAATATAAATAAGGTATATTAATTATAACTCTAAACTTAGTAATATAAAGAGTATAAGTATAATAATAAAGAGTAGAAGTAAATAATAATTTTAACTTTTAAATATAACTTAATATAATATTAGTATTATAAAAAGAATTAAGAAGTATAATTAATAAATCCCTAACCTAGAACTAACTACCTACTTATACTAGGTTTTAAGAATAAGACCTTTAGAAGGGAGACCTAATATTATAACCTATTAAGTATAACTAGTAAGAAAACCCCTATAAGGATACTAAGTAGCTAGGATAATACTTTATATATAGAATTATAGGAATACTTAGGACTCACCTAGTACAGAAGAACTATAGTATATATTATATGATAATAAGATAATATTAACTAATAAGAGTTAAGAAAATAATTAGTAGAGTATAGAAGAAAATACTTAGTAATTAATTAGTTTTACTAATTAATTATAATTACCTTTAGTATATAACTAATTACTTAGAATTAGTAATAAAAGAATAGTCTTAGACTTATATATAATAGGGACTTAGATTTACTCTAAGACTATACTTCTATAGCTCTTTAGTAATTAACTTTATAATTATCCCTTAGAATACTTTTAGTCTCTTCTTATACTATGGAAACCTTAAGATAACTATGACTAATTACTAGAGTCACCTACCCTTTGAGATCTTACCTAGTAAGCCCCAGTACTATTTAGCTAGTGTTAACTCTTAGCTTCTATTAGTAGAACCCTACTGTTAGATAGGCTAGCTGTAATATTTTATATTATAAGTAGTTAGATAAATAATAGTTTTCCTTCTTATATATATAATATCTTTTATTATTCTACTAACATAGAGATTATTTTAAAGGTGGGCGGTATAATTAATTAAATTATTAATATTAGCTTTTATTATTATACTTATAATTTATTTAGTATTAATTTATTATATATTAGTTAATAGGTTTTATATTACTAAAGGTAATAATATTACTAATAACTAATTAAAATTAGTAATATAAATTATTAAAGGTATTTACTAAGTTATATATTATAAATTTATACTCTTTAATACTATAATAACCTTAAAGGAATTAGTTTTAAATAATCTTATTATTCTAATAGGCCTCTCTAAGGGCTAATTAGAGCTTACTAAGAGTATTAATAAGTATATTAAGTACTTTAAACCTAATTTTTATAGAGTTATTATTTATAATTTAAACTATTAATATTATATTCTATTTAGTTAAATTTACTTACTAAGATTTATTAATTTTAAACTTAGCTCTTAATTTCTAAATAATTTCATTATTTATAAGGCCTCTCTTAATATTAATTAAATAAATTATATTGTAATAATACTTTAGAGCTCTACCCTTTAGTATTATTAAAATCCTAAATTTTATTTAGGCTTTTATAATTCTAACTCTAAGATAAGTATTCTAAAATATATAAAGTTTTATATTAAGAATATTAGTACCTTTACTATTATACTTTATTTTATTAGTATATAACTTAGTAAGATCTATAAAATATTAAATTAAAGGAGGACTTTACTAATAATAAGGCTCTAGAGGAGTACTCTACTAAAATAGTAGTACTTATAATAGTAGTACTAGTAGAGGTACTAAAGATATTTAGTACTTATATTCCTAGTTTCCTAATTACTCTTAATTCTATTCTTTTTTATTATAATCTCTTAAAAGTATTTATTAAGGTTTTAAATTAATCTTAAACTAAACCCTTTAATAATTATTTCCTATAATATTACTAATAAAGTTTTAATTATTAAGGAGTATAATAAATTCTCCTCCCCTCTTTTATTATTAATTAACTTTATTTTAAATTTAAAAGTAATACTCCTCTTAAGTAACTATATTTTTTAATTACTAAGTAACTTTTTAAATTTCTTATATAAATACTCTATATTATTAAAAATAATTATAGAAATATTTTATAATATTTAGGGATACTTTATTAAAGAACTTACTAGAATAATTCTTAAAGTCTTCTTAATATTATAATTATAATTACAACCCTATATATTATTTCTTCTTATAAATCTCTCTTTAAAAGATAATTTAAGTATTAATTTACTAAGTAGTAGTCTCTTTAAAGTATTAAAGTATATACCCCTATATAGAGGGATTAATTATACTCTATTCCTAGGGGACTAGTGAATTAAGGATAACTCTTTACTAGATTTACTGGGACTATAGAGAATTTAAAGGGTTCAGAGGATCCAGGTAGGGTAATCCTAGTTATAAACCTTCCTCTCTAGTTATTATTACTAACTCATAAAGTATAAATAAATAATTATATAGTAACTCTTTCTCTTAGTTAAGTAGATAGTTTTTAGAGGTAATAAGAGCTAGTTATAAAAGTCTTAGGCTTTTTAGAGATAAGTTAATAGTTAATTTATTAACTTAGGGTATATAAAGTACTTGTGAGGTTTATTTAGGTTTTAAATAATTATTTTAGGTTTATTTAGTTCTATTATTCCTAGCTTATTTACTATAAATAAAGAGAGTTTAATAGTAAATAAAAGTAAATATCTTGGATTAATATTCAGGCTTTAGTAATTATATTATTCCCAGCTTATACTAATGGAAATATAGAATTAAGAGATTAGTTATACTATATTATTAGTAGTTATATTAACTATAATAAATTTCTCTCTTAATAAGGCTTATAATAACCCTTTTATAAGTATTAAAGAGTACTAAATTCATAGTTTTATAAGAATAAATATCTCTCTCTATAATATATTTAATTTCTCTTATTAAGTTATAATCCCCTAGTTAAGTTTAGTATTACTCTTAAGTTTTCTAGTAATACTTAAGTAAATATAATAATTAATAAAGATTAGGTTTATAATAAGGAATTAGAGAGGTTCTCTCATTATATTTTCACTATTTATTCTTCTTTTCTTCTCTTTAAGTATTACTATAATTAATAAGAATTTTAAATAAATTAATATTAAGTAGTTTTAATACATAATAGATATAGGGGAACTTAATATTAAGCTATTAGAGTAGCCTCCTAATACTAGTAGTTCTAAGTAGTATAATAAGCTAGATATATAGACCAAAATTAATAAAACTAAGGGATTTAAATTCTATTATTTCTTCTTATTTAACCTTACTAATCTATAATATTTAGAGTAATATAACTTAAGGTGTTTTATTATTAATTAGTATTAATATTCTAAAGTAATTATATTATTAAATAATACTCTATATATATCTTTATATATATAAAATAAATATATTTAAATATAGAATACTTAATAAGAGATCTAAATATAGTAGAGATCAATGGTGTTAAGCCAAATATATAGCCGAAACGCAGTTACGTAATCCCGCTAAATAGCTGGGCTCCGGGCTTTGCTCCGCGCAGCAGCCGGTTTATAGGTATTATTACAATAATAATAATAAGGCTAAATAAGAGATTAAGAATATTCTAATAATAAAGTCCTACTAAGTAGGTAGAGAGTAATAGAGGGAGACTCTTATAAAATAAATTAAGTATATAGACTTAATATAGGAGCTAGTAACTATAATAATAGAAATAATAACTCTAGAGTAATTTAAGGAAAAGTATAGGGATATTATATTAAATAATAGTAACCTAGTTATTACCCCCCCTGGGATAAGAGGGGGGGGGAGGGGGGTAATATTATAGACTATACCTAGATAATATTAGCCCGGGCTTTACCTATACTTACTTACCTAGTCCCCACCTAGTACTCCTCTAGTAGGCCCCTACTAGGCCCCTTATATATAGACTTTTTATTTATTATGGGAAACTTTCCTTTTCCCTCCTTAGTTCTAAATAAATAGTATTTTATATACCCTTTAGGCTAAATAAGCCCAGGCCTAGCCCTTTATAATTTTTACTATTAACCTATTAAACCTTAGTAAACTCTTATTATTTATATAACTAATAGAGAATTATAATATTAATTATTAGTTACCCCTCTTTTATAGTATTAAATTTAATAAAGTATTTATATAGTAAATATAAATTAGTATATATTATAGTAAGTATTATATTAGGAATTTATAGTTTACTAGTAATCTTTTAGAGGGTTAATATAATAGTAAAGGCTAGGTTTATACTAGTAACTATAATATAAATCTTAGAGGCTAATATACTATAAATAACTTACTTATACTTAGTTAAACTATAGTAAATAATATTATTATTAATTATAAACAATATATTATGGATCTTTTTTATTAGTTAGGATAATAATATAATTAAATTATAATATTAGGTCCTAGTTATTAGTAAATAATCTATTTATAAATATAAATAATTTTATAGTAAGTAATAATAGTATAATAAATATAAGGTTATATTTAAGATTATTCTTAAGTTATAAGAGTTACTTATTAAGGGTAATAATATTCTTATTAGAGAGGTTCTATTATTATATAATAGTTAATAAGTTAAAGTAAGCCTTAGGTTAGTAAATTAAGGTAATATAAGTACTTTAAGTATATTATCTAATATATTATTACTTCTTAGTTATGAATTTAATATTAATAAGCTCTACTTTAGAGCCTTAGCCTTTTTAATAGAAAGTAATAAATTTATTTATTAATAATATAATAGTATTACTATTAAATATAACTAGGGTCTTATAAGTTAAAATCTCCTTTAGTTTAATTATAAATTTAATTTTAATTAATTTCTTGTTTTTAATAATTAAAAAGAGCTCTATTAATAAATTAATAGTATTATTAATTTATATACTAATAATAATTAAAATAAAGGCTTAATTTATTTATTAATAATAAATATAAATTAAAGGAGGAACTTTCTATTTATAGTTTATCCCTATAATAAGTATTATATATTACCTATTAATAGGTACTAGTCTTTATAATTCTATAAAGAGACTTTATAATTTTTATAATAGTACTAGGGGGGTATTAATTTTAAATTTAATTAAGAAGGTAAGTATAAATATCTCTAGTTAATAGAATTTAGGACTATATATAAGCCTATATAATATTTATAATTTAGATTTAATAATTTAGACTAAGGAATAAAAATTTAATAATAGTAAATATATACTATAGTATTAAATAAATAGAAATTAAATTAAAATTCTATACTCTTTAGTATTATTAATACTATAAATAACTAAATAGGACTTTTTAAATAGAATTATTATTTTATTTTAATTTTATTATTTTATTTTAATTTTATTAATTATTTAAAATTAAAAGAGTTAGTTATATTACTTATTAGGGTTAAAAGTCTTAAATTTATAGACTTCTTATTAAAGTAGAATATTAATCTCCTTTTTATAGGACTTTTTAAAAGGGGGTCCTTCTATAATAATTTTTCTAGCCTTTTAAAGAGTAAGAGAGAGAGCTAAATTTACTATTTTCTTAGTAATTATAAAGATTATATAATTTACTTTTTACTTAAAAATATTATTTAAAGAAGTAAAGTTCTTATAGAGTTTATTATAAAAATATTAAATAATAATATTAAGAGTAATTAGAGCTATAATTTCTAAGTTTAATAAAATAAAATTAAGGTTTTAATTAATATTACTCTTATAATTATTATTAGAGTCTTATTATAATAAGTATATTACTAATAGTCTATAGCCTATAATTACTACACTATAATTATAGTTCCACCTTTATATCCTATACTATTCACTATAGTTATAAGCCCAGTACTCTGTACCTAATACTATGCTAGAATAGTATGTGCGTGCATAATTGTTGTCGAAATTGGTGATCTCTGTATTGTATTGTTATTACTGCCCAACTGTGAGAATTTCGCGCGGAGATATAAGACTCGCGAGTCTCATAACTACAGGTTGCGGACTAACTATTCTATAAATAAGCGCCCCCTGAATTTAATACACCCCCTCAGGAGTTATTAATACCTACTTAGTATACCCCTATAAATATCCTTATAAATTCTAAATAGCCTTATTTTTTACTATAGGAGTATTATTCTCCTTTATATTAATAATAATAAATACCTACTAAATTATATAATTACTATTTATTATTATTAGAAAAATAATTAATAATTTCTCTAAATTTTATAATTAATTAGTATTATTTATTACCCTTATATAAACTTATAATATAAATAATATTTTATTATATTCTTATTTATTAATTTTTAGTTTCTTTTTCTTACCTTTTTAAATTATTTATAATTATAAATATACCTTCT
>JAXISO010000845.1:0-10861 GCA_036785465.1 Colletotrichum agaves | reverse complement strand
TATATATTATAAAGTAATATATAATATAAAGGGACTTAGAGAAGTATAGTCTATTATTCTAAGAGAGTTAAAGTATAGGCTACTAAGGGCTACTTTATATAGGCTACTATAGAGTAAGGAGTTAGCCCGGATAATAGTTATATACTATAGTATATATAGTAATATATACCTTATAGTATAAGGTAAGTAAGTTAAGTTATTATGATATAATAGTAATATAATTTCTAAATTATTTAAAGAAAATACAAATAACTATTAAGTTAGTTAATTAAAAGCTAGTAAAATAGTATTTAGGAATATAGGTTATTTATTAGTATAATAAGTAAAAAGCTATTTTAGTATATAATTCTTATATTAAAAAGGTTACTAAGTAATTTAATCTCTATAAGGGATAATACTTATATATCCTTTTATATAGAGAGTTTATTAAATTTAAAGGCTAAGTAACTAAAGAGTATATTAAGATATTCTAGGAGAAAATTAGCTTTATATTATATATAGTAATTATAATTTAACCTAATATAGCCTTTATAATTACCTATTTTTCTAGATTTCTTATAAACCTATTATTATAATATATAATAATTACTAATAGTATAATATAATATTTATATAGAACTTATTACTTTGGATTATAATATAGTAATAAGGGGAGTAAAGCTTAAGTACTTTTAATTACTAGAAATACCTCTTTTATAGATAATAAAGAGATAAGATAATTATTATAGGGATTAATAATCTCTCTATTTAGAGGACTAGTTATTTAAAAGGCTAATAAATAATTAATAGTAACTATTAGTATAATAGAAGTAAAATTATTTATTCTCTCTAAAATAGTATAAAAATTAATTATACTTAAATAATTTTTTAAAGACTTTATACTTAATATTAATAATACCTAGAAAATTAACTATAATAATTAATAAATAATTAGGCTAATTATAAATAAATTAGAATAATTATTAATATAACTAAAGTATATTAATATATAGAATATATAATTAAAATAAAAGTATAAAAGTAGAGTATTTAAGGTAATTTACTTATTAATTAGCCTAATACCTATAAATAAACTTATAAAAGTCCTTACTAGAGTAAAATTTAAGTATTTTAGAGACTTATTAAATTTAATAAATATATAATATATTATTAATAGGAAAAGAATTAAGTAATTAGAATCAAATTTAAGCCTAAGGGCTATATATACTAGTATAAATAATACCCTATAAATAGACTAATAAATACTAAGTAATTCTATTAATTCTTTAATATTTTTATTATTCCTTTATATATTATTTATTAATTTATATAAAGAATATAAATTATATTTACTCTTAGAAATAGAAAATATTATAAATTACTTAGTAAGTATTATAGAATTTAGGGTATAGTAAACTCTAAACAGTTACTAAGTAGGCTTTATACTTACTAGGTACTATAGAAGTTATATAAAGATTATAATTAGGAGTACTACTAGGAGTAGTACTAGTATAGAGAGAATAACTAGGGGTTATAAATATAGGGCTAGTTTTAGTATTACTAAGGTCCTTAAGAGTAATAACCTTATAAATATTTTAATAAATATTAATAAGTCTCTAAGAATAATTAGTTTAAATACTAGTATAATTAAGAAGTAAGAAATATACTTTATAATATATTTTATTATTAGGATTACTAATTTTATAAAGAATTTAGTATAAATACTAAATAGGCTTAATAATCTCTAAAGGAATTAGAGAATAAAATTAATTACCTTTAAAGTACTACTAATAATACTTAATATATTTCTTTTTATAATAATTATAATAAAAGTACTTATCTTTATTCTAGAGAATAAACTTTATATAAGTATAATAAGGTATATATTTATTCCTATACTCTTTAATTAACTTATTATTATTATTATTATTATCTTTATTTATTTTTTTAATTAATACCTTAGGTATAGGAGTAGAAAAAATAGGGTGAGTAATAAGTACTAGAGTACTCTCAAGCACAGGGGTAGGTACTAGAGTTATAATAGGAGGAGTAGAAACTACCTAAGTAAGTATTAAGGACTCTAGGACTAGTATAATAATTTACTAGTTTTATATACTACTTATTAAAGTTATAATATAATTAAGGGAAATTAGAATAGTATAAATATTATTTAATTCTTATTAATTAATATCTATACCCTAGGCTAGTATAGAATAAGTATAGTATTTACTTAAATAATTCTTAGAAAAGTTAGGGGATATATTTCTATTAGAATTAGTAATAGTCTTATAAGTATTATAAGAATAGTAGTAAGTAGTATAAAAGGAATTTATAAGAATTAGTACTCTTCTTATAAATACTTATAATACTTATTATTAAAGTTAATAATAGGATAAATTTATATTTTTTAGGAGTTAGGGCTATTTTAAAAGAAATTAATATTATATTAATAGTTAATTATAATAATACTAATATAAATTATAAAATTATTTAATATATATAATTACTAATTATATAAATTAGAGAGGAAAAAGAGAGGATTTATAAAAGTTATGTGGGTTAGTATTATTTAATATTAATTAAGGTACTTAGGCCTTAGTAGCTAATTAAAGGAAGTGAATTATTAAATAATTAATAAAGTAGGAATAAAATACTTTATTTATATTTACTTTATATTAAGTTATAATAATTCACTATTATTAGGTTAATAAAGTAGCTAATAAATAATACTATAGAGGTATTATATAGGTACTAAAGGACCTAGTATAAGAACCTAGAGGTATAAATAAAGGCCTTAATTTATTTTAGGATTTATTATTTATATTTATTTTACTTTTTCTATAATAAGGTAATTATACTACTTACTAGTATAATTAGGGGGTATATTATGGGACTAGTAGTATTAGTATAGTCTAATTAGTACTTCACAGCTACTAGGTGGCTTAGTTAGGCCCTAATAAGCTTAATAGGGTATATAAACTAGACTTATAGCTATACTTTCTATTAATATACTTAAGCCTTCTTTGAATTATTTAACCCCGTATATGCCTGTAAGTTTATTATATAAGGTTATTATAGGATAAATTAAGGTACTAATTATAAATTAGGGAATTTAAAACTTTACTTAGTTAAATATAATTTAATACTTTAGAGAGTAGGAAATAAAAGGGGAGATTAAATTATTACCTTCTAAATTTATTATCTCTATTAATATAGTATTTAATTATAGAGGGAGACTTAGAATTACTTTAGAATAAATATTATCTCTTTAATTTAGGAAATAATAAACCTTATTAATTTATAATTTATTATATTATAATATAATAATAAAGTTAATTACTAATTAATATAGAATTTACTATACTAGCTAGTTCTAGGTATATATAGAGATAATAAGTAACTTATTATTATAAGTACTAAAGTAGGATAAATAATAGATAATTATTACCTAGAGAGGTGGCTACAAAGGAAGGGATAATATCCAGGTGGGTGGGTCATGTGTAGTGCCTACCTACTTACGTAACCACCCACTGGAATATCCGTTCTTCTGGCCCCGGATCCAAGTGGGATCCAGTGGTATGGGCGAATATCCCAATAAATATATAACTAAGGACCCTAAATTTATTATCTAGCTGGGAATTCTTCCCTAATAAGATATAATTAGTTATAATCTACTCTATCTCTATCATCCCAGGCTTATAACCACTGTCGCCTCTGGCGCGTATATCCTCTCGCCTCTTCCGGGCTATCTCTAAACGCTGCTCCCACTCCTCCTCTGTATTGGGGCACCCGTCCCCAGTCTCGGGGTCCCACGGCACCTGTTCCGCAGAACCAACGCCGCCTTGACGGAAAACATCCGTCCCCCAGAGGCCAGACACCCAGAACTTCGTATCCCTCGGCAGCAATGGCGTTTGGCAACCCCAATCGTCGCCCTCCCAAAGGGCGGTCTCGGCGATGAGGATGTCCTCCTGCATGGCAAGAAACCACTCATGAATGGCACACACGGCCTCGCGAAGGGTGACGTAAGGCTTGTCCTGCGCTTCAATGGACAGCGTCGGCGCCTTGGTCATGAGCAAGTACGGCTGGCGCTTGCACCTCTCATCCCGGCAGTAGAACTTGGTGACGCCCGCGAGCTTGGCCTCGTCGACCTCGGCCCAGTTGAAGTCATGTAGCTCCGTCATCCTGTCGCTGGCCTCGACGAAGTCGTCAAAGATGCCGACGGATACCGTGATATGGGAGAGGAGGGGGTAGGTGGCGGGTAGTGATGCTATGGGGTGGTACGTCTTGGAACCGTCCGGATTCTCGGTTACGAACGGTTGCCGGTTCTCGAATGCCTCGCCTGGGGCAGCTCTGCTGTTGATGACGGCGATGTCCGTGAGGGGTCCAAAGATTGGCCAGACTAGGAGCAGGGCCTCAGGGCAGTCAAAAGCGGTGGACTGGACTTTGTTCCAGAAGTCTTCGGACTCCTCGTTGGATCGGGGGAGCACCGTGTGTTCGTGAATGTCTAGTGGCGAGTAGACGATGTCAAAAGGCGTTTTTTCTATGGAAGACATGGTACAGGCTTGCCCGACTGCGACGTTTCTGAAATATAAACGACGAGAAAAAGAAATTTCTTTTTCTAGAAAAGACGGAAAAGGACAGATGAGCGGGCCTACATACCTATTGGTTCGTTGCCCCGCACATGCGTAGAAAACAGCTGGATTGTTGGGTGAGATTTGGCCCGGTGGCTGTCGTACCTTAAGGTGGGTGAGGTCCGAATCCGGGTTCTCACTTTTGGCTCAGTTACCAAGCGAGGCACAGAGCCCGGCGAATTGTCTTGAGAAGCTCGCGGACCATTTCTGTGAGTCTCGGGCCATTTAAGGACCATAATCTTCCTTGATATACTTGCTGCTGTCTGCCTGCGGCGAATCCTCCACGACTTCATCACAAAAAATGTCAATCCCTCATATCCAGGTGATCCAAGCGCCATCAGAAACGTTCGTGTTTACAGAACATCGCGAGTATGTTCTGTTCGATATCGCACTGGTCGATCATCCCCGTCGACATCAATATTACGAATGTTCAGCGCAATCCACTCCTTGCTGCGCTCAACACGAGCTGAACACATCCGACGAAGAGATAAATGCCCTCGTCGATGTCTATCTGAATAAGCGTTATGGGGCTGGAAACTGGCTGATGCTTGTGTCGGTCATAACCTCAAAAGGATCAGGGTCGCCTACTAACTTATTGGGCCGCGGCCGCCTAGCACCCCTGGCGCGCTCCGTTGAAGGGTGCTTCTCCCAAGCTAGCAGCGACAATGCCATTGACAACGATCACCAAGCCCCTCGAAGCAATAACATCTGCGGCTCGAGTGTCGCAAAGCGCGTGCAAGCTTTGCAAACGGACGTGGTTCACACCTCTTTGGGATCTCACAACCAATCCCCTGGCTATCATCAAGCGAGAAATCCAAACCATCTTGGAGACACTACAGAAAGCTGATGAAGTGAGGAGGCTCATAGAGATCGTCGCGCTCGAGGCGGAAACTGCCAAAGCAGGAAAGGAGCTAAGTTTCTCAGAGGGTGCCGTGGAGTTCAAGGATGTTACCTTCCTCGTAGGAGGGACGGATGTAGTAGAGAGTTTCAGCCTCACCATACCTGCAGGACAATCATGCGCATTGGTCGGAGCATCTGGTACGGGAAAATCGACGTTGGTGAAACTGCTCATTCGCTGGGGCTGATGGCGGGTAAGACGTAAAATCCTAAACTCGGTTCAACAGACCTTCACCAACGAGCCCTCAGAAACTTTTCGGGTGGTGAAAGACAGCGACTGTCTCTAGCAAGAGCGTTCCTCCAGAACCCTGAAATAATTGTGATTGATCAAGGAACCAGTGCGCTTGATGCCGAAACCGAAGCTGTAATTAAGGGGAACATGGTCATGGAGAAAACTTTTCGCGGAAAGACCCAACTCATCGTTGCGTAAGAAGCCAGCTTGTTGACGAGTGACATCGACTGACATTTCTCATAGACACCACTTATTATCTATCAGGCACGTCGACCAAATCGTTGTGCTTGGAGCAAAGGGCTGAATCATCGAGTGTGGCACCCACGACAGACTCATTGAGAAGGAGGGGCAGTATATTAGAGGTGTATGGTATAGAGTGAAGAAGTCAGTATATTAGGTATGGGTGAAAATGACTATTCTTCTCTGACCCCCCTCTTCTAGTATTAGGGGGTTATTACATTCTATATATAGGCTACTTAGTAGGTCCCCGGAGGTCCTCTATCTCCCTTGACTCATCTTGAGGCTATTAAAGTACTACTAATTATACTCTTTATAAGTAGAGATTACTGTTGAGCAATAGTATAGCCAGTGATTATGGTGCGAAGTATGAAACTGATTTTTTAATGTGTAATTAACTAATGTGCTGAAAATAGTGTATATACTAAGAAAAAGGAGGTTATATAGAGCTAATATAAATATTCTATATTTGGGTGTAAATGTATACTTCTAAATATCTAACTTATATATTTTACTTATGGTAATATAGGCCTAATATACCCTCTTAGACCTTAAGATAAGGCTATTATAAGGTTTATATAATAATAATTATACTTATATTTATTATTCTTATTATAAACTTATTTTAAGGCTAATTATTATATTTATAGTATATATATTCTATTATTATTTAAGTTTATTATAGAAATCCCCCCTTAAATTAAACTTAGGGTATTTAGTTAAGTAGTATAGTCTATTACTTAATTAGGTATACTTAACTAAAAGAATTAATAACTTAACTTAAGGTTTTAGGTTTAATTTAGAGTTATGGATTTCTACTAATTACTATTTCTTAATACTATTAAAATGTGGATTTTGGCTACTTTGACTATAAAATAAGGATTATATATTTATGGGTTATTAGTAGAGTTTTTTACTTATTAAGATTTTAGTCCCCTGACTTTTAAAATCTCTTATTAAAGTAATACTTATTTAGGCTGGGTATAAATCCTAGAAGGAGTCCTAGTTTCTCTTTTATTATTTTAATATATATTATATAGTAGTTTGTGTTATTAAAATATAAAACCTTATAATAAAGAGTTTTATTATAGAGTAGAAATATTAGATTTATGAACTTAAATTATATAAAAGAGAGCTAAGTAAATATAAGGAAATCTTATGATTAGAAGGGATTTTATAATTAGGTTTTATTTTATTTTATAGCCTGGAATTAAGTGATTTAAATAGTATATTTTCTAATTATAGAAATTACCTTTTAGAGGCTATTTTTATTAATTATAGCCCTAATATTTATTATACTTAGTTAGATTATAAACTAACTCTAGTTTTAAGCTAGAAAGGCCTTTATAAACTTATTAGTAATTATTTTATTTATTTTAACTTATTTAAACTTAATTTTACTTTCTTTAATTTCTTATTATATTTATAAATTATTAATATTAATATAATATAATTTACTAGTTACTTAAGATTATTTAGTAGTTAGTAATTAGAGAGTTTAGGTATTATTATAGTATATATAGAAGTCTTTATTAAATTTAAGTTAAAGTTTATTTATAAGTTAAATAATAGTAAAATACTTTTTTATAATACTAGAGAGAGTTATTAATTCTACTTTAGTACTAGAGATAATAATTCAGTACTATTTTAATAACTTTTATAAAATTAATCCTCTAAATAATATTATTATATAGCCCTAAGTACTTTTATAAGTAATATTATTATTAATAAAAAGGGTATTTAAAGTATAGAACAGAAGTCCCTTATTTTTAATATTTATTATGGGCTGGGCTGCGCCCAAGCCACTATATCTATGGGCTGCGCCCGAACATACACAGAAGCCGCGAGCCCTAAGTAGGTTGCACAATACTTGTAAATATATTGCCGGAAAAGTCACACAGGGAATTTCCCTTCTCCTTAACTTAAATTCTATTAATTAAGGTACCTCTATATTATATAAACTTAGGCTTTACCCTTTATATATTTAAGTTCACACTATAAATATACTTACTAATTATATTATATAATAGATAGTATAGACTATATAAAGCCTATAATAACTAGGTAAAACCTAGTAATACTAGGTAAGGACCCTATAGTAGTCCTATATATCCTTATAGAGATAGTAACTATTATTAATAACTAGTTAATAATAATAGAGGCTACTATAGCTATTACTATTACCCTAATATAGTTACTAATAAGTACTACTCTAGTAATACTACTTAAGAGTATAATTACTTATTAAAAGTCTCTACTAAACCCCCTAAAGTTTATAGGCTAATAGGATAAATACTCTTCCTAGGCTACTTAAATATATAATAAATTAGTAATAGATTAGTAGTTCTTTAAAAGTAATAGGGAGTAGTTTTACTTAATTTACTTTTACTTAAATAATATTATATAAAGGGTTATATAAGTATATTATAAGTTAAGTAAATTAGGAGATAATTAAAACTTAACTAACTTTATAAAGTATTTTAATTTAATTTACTTAGACTTAAACTTTATATAGTAGTTAATAGGTTAATTATTAGAGTTTAAAATAAAAAAGAGTAAGAGTTTTATTACCTTTCTATTATAATTTAAGTACTTATTAGTCTAAGTAGGAGGAGTATAATTTAATATAATAATCTAGATTAATTTTCTATAATAAACTTTAATTTATAATTTTATAGATTAATTTATTATATAAGGAGCCCCTATAAATTATTAGGGGTTTATAATTACTATATAGGATATTACTTAGAAATAGGAGAAAATAAGTTATATAAGAGCTACTTATATTACTAACTATCCTACTAGCCTAAAACTAAACTATAATAATAATATATAGATAACTAAATTTATATAGGTTATAAAGTTTATAGCTAGGTTATTAGTACCCTATAAAGAGAAATAGAAATATTATAATTACTATAAAGTTAGGTATATCTAGAGGAATTATTTAAATAAGAAGGGAGTCTATATAATAACTATAGTAATTATAGTACTAAAGGTTACAAATAATAATTATAAAAATAAAGAGGAATTAGACTTTAATTTAGGAAAAGAGTAAATTTATTATAAAATTAGGTAATAGGTATAAAGGAGAATTAGGTAGGCTAAAAGGCCTTTATATAAATATATAATATAAGTAGACCTTTTATAATAATAATTATATAGACTAGTAAAGGCTAATATATTAATATATTAATAAATACTAAATATAATCTCTATATTATTATTAATTTCTAGTTTACCTACTAGCTCTAATTATTATATATTAATACTATAGAGTAGAAACTTTATAGGTTTATAAATAACTTATAAAAAGTTACTTTAAATAGAGTAATTATATTTAATATAGAGATAAGTAGCTATAATTAGAGGATTTATATTTATATAATATAAGACTTAAATATAGAGTTATTCCTAGGGAAACCTTAGTTTAAGGATAATAAAGTAGTATATAATATAAATAAGAGGTGAATATTCTATAGAAAAGGAGGAGTAATTATACTACTTAAAACATAAAAGGAGATAAGCCTAATATATAATATTTAAGTAGCTTATATACTTAATATTACTTTATTTAGGGCTATTTATTAGTAAATTTTATACCTAAATAAGGTAACCTTATTATTATTAATAACTTTAGTAATTTAAGTAATTAGCCTAGTAAATATTAATAAGGTACTATAGAAAATAAACCTAAAGCTAAGTAATAATACTATAATAATTATATAAGTACCTAATTATATTAAGTAGGAGTATATAGACCTCTTTAAGCCTTTAAAAGTATACTCTATATACTCTTATTAGCTTAATTTGGACTTTAAAATTAATTTTAAGTAGAATAATTAGGGTAAGGAGCTTTTATTATTATAGGGACCCTTATATAAAATATTATATAAGGAGCTTTTAATACTTTAAAAGACCTTAAATAACCTTCTTAATAAGGGGTTTATTTAAATTAGTAATTTAATAATAAGTATATTAGTATTATTTATTAAAAAGCTAAGTAGTAGAATTTAGTTCTATATAGACTACTATATACTTAATATAATTACTAAGTAGGATTATTATACTCTATTCCTTATTACTAAGATAATTTAATATATAGAATCTATAAAATAGTTTATAAAGCTAGATATAGTAGTTACTTTTTATAAGATATATATTATAAAAGGTAATAAGGAGAAAATTACCTTTTAAACTTATTATAGGCTATTTAAATAATTAGTATACTTATTTAGACTTATAAGTACCCTAGTGAACTTTTAATAGTATATTAATAAGTTACTTTATAAGTTCTTTAATAACTTTATAATTATATATATAAATAATATATTAATTTATTTAAGTAGGTTAAAAGCTAATTATAAAATAAAAGTCCTCTAGGTTCTTAAGTAGTTAAAAGAAGCTAAGCTTAACCTTAACCCCTCTAAGTATAAGTTTTTAATAAAGACTATTAAGTATATTAAATTTATTCTCTATATAGGCTATAGGATTATATATAACCTAGAGAAAGTCTATATAATAATAGAATAGTTAGTACTTATTATAGTTAAGACTATAAGGAGTTTTCTTGGATTTATTAACTTTTATTATATTTTTATTAATAAGTATAATAAAATTATTATACTACTTATAAAGCTATTAAGTAAAAGTATTACCTTCTTATAGGGCTAATATAAATAAGTTATATTTAATATACTTAAGAAGATATTTATTATAGCCCTAATTCTATAGTTATTTAATTTAGATTTAAAGACCTTTATAGAGACTAACTACTCTAGGTTTATTATAAATAGTACACTAACACAGGAGAATAATAAAGGTACCCACTACCTAGTTACCTTTTACTTATAAAAGCTTATACTTATATAGTATAACTACCTAA
>JAXISO010000844.1:0-10878 GCA_036785465.1 Colletotrichum agaves | reverse complement strand
ATAGGGAATTAAATTAAATAAAATACTTTTAAAAGGAGTTTTATAGGTTAATAAGTATAATTTACTTACTAAGTACTAAATAATACTTATAAACTAATAATAATATAAAGTAATATAACTAGGAGATTTAAACTATACTAAGAACCTTTATTTACTAATTCTAGAATAATTAAGGAAACTTATTACTTATTATTTAATTAATACTCTATAATTAATAATATAATTTTATTAGAATAATACTCTTTTTTATAAAGTATAAATATTATGTTAAATTAATTCTAATAATAGAGAAGATTACTAGAGTACTCTTTAATAAAGAGGTAATAGCCTAGTAATTAATTAATTAAATTAAATTAATTATAGAGTTTATTTATATAGAAATAATATTTATATAATAGAGAGTTAAGAACTAAATTAATAAAAAGTAATTATTAATAAAGAGGTATTAAGTAAATAATAAAGTATAGTTAAATATAATTAATTATAAGTTCCTATAATTAAATAAAAAGCTCTTCTAATTATATTATAAGTATAAGGTAATATAAATAATATCCCCTCTTATAATAAAACTTAATATACTAAGCTCTATATACTTAAAGTTCTATATAAACTTCCTCTAGAGAACTACTAATAACCCCCTACTTAAATAAATTATAATAAATATATAATTACCTCTTATTATAAATAATAATAATAAGGCTAAATAGAAAATTAAGAATATTCTAGTAATAAGGTTCTACTAAATAAATAGAGAATAATAGAGAGAGGCTCTTATAAAGTAGGTTAAGTATATAAACTTAATATAGGAGCTAGTAACTATAATAATAAAAATAATAGTCCTAGAATAATTTAAGGAGAGGTATAGGGATATTATATTAAATAATAATAACTTAGCTATTACCCCCCCTAGAATAGAAGAGGGGGGGAGGGGAATAATATTATAAATTATACCTAAATAATATTAGCCTAGGCTTTACTTATACTTACTTACCTAGTTCCTACTTAGTACTTCTCTAGTAAGCCCCTACTAGGCCCCTTATATATAAACTTTTTATTTATTATAGGAAACTCCCCTTTGTCCTTCTTAGTTTTAAATAAATAGTATTTTATATACTCTTTAGGCTAAATAAGCCCAGGCCTAGCCCTTTATACTCTCTAATAAAGAAGTAATAACCTAGTAATTAATTAATTAAATTAAGTTAATTATAAAGTTTATTTATATAGAGATAATATTTATATAATAAAGAATTAAGAATTAAATTAATAAAAAATAATTACTAATAAAGAAATACTAAGTAAATAATAAAGTATAATTAAATATAATTAATTATAAGTTCCTATATTTAAATAAAAAGCTCTCTTAGTTATATTATAAATATAAAGTAATATAAGTAATATCCCCCTTTATAGTAGAATTTAATATACTAGGCTTTATATACTTAAAGTTTTATATAAATCTTCTTTAGAGAGCTATTAATAATTCTCTATTTAGGTAAATTATAATAAATATATAATTATTTTCTATTATAAATAATAATAATAAGATTAAATAGGAGATTAAAAATATTTTAGTAGTAAGGTCCTATTAAATAAGTAGAGAGTAATAAAAGGAGGCCTTTATAAAGTAAATTAAGTATATAGACTTAATATAAGAGCTAGTAATTATAATAATAAAGATAGTAGCCCTAGAGTAATTTAAGGAGAGGTATAGGAATATTATATTAAATAATAATAACCTAGTTATTACCCCCCCCTAGAATAAGAGGGGGGGGAGGGGGGTAATATTATAAATTATACTTAAATAATATTAGCCTAGGCTTTACTTATACTTATTTACCTAGTCCCTACCTAGTACTTCTTTAGTAGGCCCCTACTAGGCCCCTTATATATAGACTTTTTATTTATTATGGGAAACTTCCCTTTTCTCTCCTTAGTTTTAAATAAATAATATTTTATATACTCTTTAAGCTAAATAAGCCTAGGCCTAGCTCTTTATACTAGGTTTTTATAATAATAATATAAAGTATAAGTTATATATATACTATTTATATTTTATAGAAGAGTATTATATATAAGTTATAAAATTATTTATATAATATAAAATTATAATTTATAGAATAAATTATATTCTTAAATTCTATATAAAGTTAATTTATAGAGATAATTCTATATAATATAATATAAAAATACTCTATAAAAATAGTTTTATAATATAGTATATATTAGTATATAAACTATATAGTAATTTAAATACTAGATATTTAAATAATAGTTATTATTTTGATTTATTCTAAATTTATATTTTAGAATACTTAAGCTTTCCCCTTACTTTAAGAGAGGTCTTTAAATCTTAAAAAAAAACATTATAATATTATTTATTTCTTTATATTACTATTAATATAAATTCCTATAAGAATATATATTTACTTATACCTAAGTTCCTTAAATTTATTAAAAGCCTTTAAGTTTCTTTATATTTTTTTATAGAGGTTCTTTTATAGTTTCTTTTAATACTTATATACCTATTTTAATAATATTTATAGAAATATACTAAGTAGCTATTAATAACCCCTAAGAGAGTATATTAAACCTAGGGGACACTTATTTATAGTATAATTAGTCCGCAACTATTGTTATAAGACTTGTGAGTCTTATATTATAGCGCGAAAATTCGCACAGTCTCTTAGTAACAACAATACAATACAGAGATCATTGATTTTGATAACACAGTTGGCCTTGCGGGCTGCTGTAGTAAACTAGGCAACAGGGGCCACGACCTATGGTGTCCAATGACCGAGAGGGGTACTTTAATCTTGGAATACCTGCGATACGGTTTTGATCGTACTTGAATTACTTGAATTCCTTGAGACTGAAAGCCTTTATGTAGACTACTTGCTAGCCCGGTTGTATTTAGTAATCCATTCATCTCTCACCGTACGTCATGAATCTCTGCGACCTGTGCAGCTCGATAAACCTCGAGGACCTCCCCCCCTTCCCCGATGACGACTTCAGCAAGTCCCTCAGCGGGTACCCGCGCTTCCACCACCTCGTCAAGTCGGACTTCAAAAAGGGCGCGCGCGTCGAGCGATTCGGCGTCCAGTACCACCGCGACCTGGACGGCCTCCTCAGGGCCGCGGCCGAGGGTTGCGTGCTCTGCGAGGCCGTCGGGAAGGAGGCCGCCGCCCTCGCGGAGGAGATTGAGAACCTGCCCCGGCCGCGATGGGGCATCGCCCGCTGCGACCCGAGCTGGGACATGTGGCTCGTGCGGCGGAGCGAGGCCGGCGGCGACGGGCTCTGGGTCGTGTGCAGTAGCGTCGTTGATGGCGAGGGATTTCCGTGCTTGATTCCTGTTGCTGCGATTGGCTTTGCGTCCGACGAGGGTACGTCCGGGTCTGCCATCTTGATTGCATTCCTTCAGAGGAGAAGAGTAATGACGCGAGTTCAGATGATCCTCTTTCCGCCGGCTCCTCAGACCGCGTGCTGCGACAAGTCCCAGACCAAACCACGCTCAACCGCATCGCCGCGTGGCTCAAGACGTGCGACGAGCACCCGCACTGCCAGTCCCACGGCAGTCCCATACCAACCCGCCTCCTCGACGTCGGGACATCTGACTCCGACCCGCTGATCAAGCTTGTCGAGCCGGACGCCAGCCTCTGCGATCGCTACGTCACCCTGAGCTACCGCTGGGGCGAGGGGAACCGGCACTTCACCACGACCAGCGAGACGATGCAGGCCCGCCGCACCGGCATCGAGGTCGACGCCCTCCCGCAGACGATGCGCGACGCGGTCGCGCTCACGCGGATGCTGGGCGTGAGGTACCTCTGGATCGACAGCCTGTGCATATGCCAGGACGACTTGGGGGAGTGGGAGCGCGAGTCGGCAAGGATGGCGGCTGTTTATTCTAACGCATACCTGACACTCGCCGCAACAAAAGCGGCTGACGTCAACGGCGGTCTTCTATCTTCTCGAACGCCGAGGTCGTATTTCAAGATTCCGCGGAGGGGTGGTGACGGGACGTACATTCTCGCCAGCGTGCTCCCGCTCGATAAAGAGGTTATTCACGACTACCACACCCGTATGCGCGACGAGCCGCTGACGAAACGGGCGTGGGGCTTCCAGGAGCGCGTGCTGGCGCGCCGGGTGCTGCACTTCGAGAGCGGGCAGATGTACTGGGAGTGCCTGGAAGGGTTCCAGGCCGAGGAGGGGTTGAGGCTGCCGCGCAGCCTGCAGTGCTTGAGCGAGGACGCCGACGTCACCGCCTACGCCCGGGAGCGCGCGGTGGAGAACGATACGGGCAGCAGCCGCCGTCGCTGGGCCAAGGACGAGGCCGGCGCGGACCTGAGGGGCTGGGAGCGCATGCTCCGGGAGTACGGGCCGCGCGAGATGACGGACCCGGCGGACAAACTGCCGGCCATATCCGGGATCGCCAAGGTCATGAGCAAAATTCTCGACGACGAGTATGTCGCCGGTCTGTGGAGGGGGCATCTTATCCGGGGCCTGTGCTGGCAGGGCCTGAGCTGCAGGGCCGTCGAGGGGTACCGCGCGCCGTCGTGGTCGTGGGCGTCCGTCGACGGGGTCCCTGCCACGGGGCACATCGGTACCCTGGAGGAGGTTGCCGCGGTTCTCGACGTGGCGGTTGAGATCGCGGGGGAGAATCCCTTCGGCCGGGTCCGGGACGGCGTGATCAAGCTCGAGGCCCCGCTGGTCAGAATGAGGGTGTCTGAGAACAAAGGCCCGACAGGCCACGTTGCGTTCCGCAGCGAGAAGGGGAGCGAGGACTTTTATGGGATGCTTGACGTTATTGACAGTAACTACGAGGCCAGCGCGGAGATGCTCGAAGAGATGGGGGTGTATGCGCTGGTTTTGGCTTTTACGTACGCGTCTCCGTTGCGTGGGAAGGCGCAGGAGGAGCAGAGCGTGCCGGCTGCTCGGGGTTTGTTTGTCACCCCTGCTTTGGACAGGCCTGGGTGCATGAGGAGGATCGGTGCTGTGGTGCAGAACGCGGATGCTTTCGCGCCGGGAGAGCTTGAGTCTTGCAGGACTACGGTTTCGATAGTGTGAGACGGTGTCTGTCCTCGTTGCGCGTCATCTTCTCGACCTAGGATAGACAATAAGTTGAACGAGGTGATGTCAAGCAGTGCAGTAAAAATTGTACCCGTCCAAAAAGCCAATTAATGGCATACTCACTCAAGACATGGATGGGTCTTTGATGAAAGTCGACACCACATGCGTTCGCAATCACCACCAAGGGCCAAGGCGTCGACCAGGTATTGAGAGTTGGATTGTATGCAAGGAACTATTTTCGAGTAGATGCGAATGTACTTCACTTCTCGCAATAGCCAAAGGTCATTAGACAAGAGCAGGAAAGGCCTAGCCCCAGGTTTCAGGGAGGCAGTCACTCCGAAATAGAACCTAAGCGCATGCAAGAGCACTGCAGGGTGATGAAGGATTTGACAAGAAGTTGTTTGGTAGCATCAACTCAGAGAGAACTATCCTTGAAGGTATAGCTCGATTTCGGCCCTTGATGCTCAACCCCATGACCGAGCCGAAGAACCAAATGGCGGCCCCGAGATGCCGACCGTGTGGAGCCGGATCCCGGGGCCGGTTTCGGCACCGGCTTACCTCCCTTTGGGGATTGCGTTAGGTCAGCCCCGTGGGCAAGCGACTTCAACGCCACGACGCGAGATGAATCGGCTGGTCCTCGTTTCGGGCGCCTGCGCAGTTTCAAGGCAGACGCGCCGGACGACACTCAGCGTCTCGCAGCGGGTGTCGAGTCGAGATTAGCGCTTGCATGCCGATCCAGGTCCCTTACTCATCACCAAATGCGGGGTGGGTCGGCCGTTCACATGTGCCCGTTTTTTCATATAAGACGGACTTTTCGAGAGACTTGAAAGACGCAGAGATGCGCGGGCTTTCACTACTTCGCAAATTATCATATTCGATTACGCCCACTCTCACCCCCGCCAAAATGCACGCCGCAATCGTCACCTCCTGGGGCGCCGCCCCGAAGCACACCACCGTCCCGGACCTAGGCTGGGCCTACTTCAGCACCTTCCCTTCCTTCCTCTTCTTCCCTCATATATATGTCAGGCCCACATCACCATAAGCGAGATGCATGAGTTGGATGTTCAGAGGTATACATTTACGCCCAAATATGGGATATTTGCATTGGCTCCATGCAACCTCCTTTATCTTAGTATATACGCCATTTTTCGGTACATTAGTTAATTACACATTAATTAATCAATTTTATACTTCGCACTATAATCACTAGCTATACTATTACTTAATAGTTATAAGCCTAATTAATTTCTAGTAAGAGTATTTCAAATTATAAAGTTATTTTCTAATAATAATTAAAGCTATAAATTAACTATAAAGTAAATCTTTTTATAATTAAAATTATTATAACCCTAAGTATCTAATTTAATTATATAATATTATTAATAATTATATTAAATATATAATAAATAAGGGAAGTTTAAAGAAATTAACTAAGTACCCCTTAAAATAATTATTAATAAAAGAAAAACTTAAAAAGAGAGAAAAATAATTTCCTACTAAATAATAATAAATTCCTTAAATTAATAAAAATCCCTTAAATTAATTACTAAATAAGAGAAGCTTAAAATAAACTTAAATAATATAAATATAAATACTCTATACTTATATAATAATAATAATTAAATTAAATAATTTAATTATATTATAATAACTACTAATTAATATAGAATTAAGGAGTATACTAATTTAAATAAAACTACTAATAATAAAAAGCCTACTTTTATATTACTACTAAATAATAATTTATTATTTAATAATAAAGCTTAAATTACTAAGTTTAAATATTAAAGTTAACTAGAGAACTATAAGTATATTAAGAATAACCTAATTAAACTAAATAGAGATATTATAATATTAATTAATTAAATTTATCTTAACTAAGTAATTAACTAGCCTAATTCTTAATTAATTCTCAAGGCTCTATAATAATAGCTCTAACTAAATAACTTCTTAAGATAATATTATATTCTCTAATAATATAATACTTACCTTTAATTAATTAAATAATCCTAAGTATTTAAATAATTAATTACCTATTAGGAAATACTAAAGAAAATTATAATAATAAAAATACTATTCTTAATAAGTTCTACTTCTCAAGTCTTAAACTTCCTAAATACTATTAAAAAAATAACTCTAGACTATTATATTAGTATTACCTTCTCCTTCTTAAATAATAACTATAAAAATAAGGAATAAGAGAAGGGAAACAACTAATCTTCTTCTATATAAATACTAAGTATAAAGTAGACTTACTAATTTCACTATTAAATATAAATATTTTACTCTAATTAACTTATACTATTTAAGTCTCTATTATTAAAGTAACTTAAGGGCTTAAGTTTTATAACTTAATAGGGAGAGAATAAAAACTTAAAAAATTTAGAGAAGAAAAAGTAGAAATATAGTAAACTAGAGTACTTAATATATTATAAATACTATTAGGTATTAGAATACTACTATTTAAACCTATATAAGAGAAAGTCTTTATATAACCCTAACTCTATAATAAATAAGAAATATATTAAGACTAAATAAGTATAATTAAATAAATTAAAGAACTAGAGTATTAAGGAGAAACTAGAGAAGGAGATTAAGTAACTAAATAATAAATTATTATTATTTAATAATTAAAAGAATAATAATAATAATAATTATTAAGTATTATAATTTAAATTTTAATTCTAAAATTATTATAATAAGATAAATATATTCCTCTATAATTAAAATACTTAAAATAATAATAAATTAATCTATTTTTCCTCCTTTTATACCTTTAAATAAGTAAACTTTATTACTAATAATATTCTCTAAAATAATATAATTATTAACTATAGAATTATATTTTATATTTATAATAATATTAATTATATAAGTAATCTTAATTATACTTAGTAAAAGTAAATTCTTATAGGAGGAGGAATAATTATTATAGAGGTAGTTAATAAAATAAAAATTAAGCCTAATTAAGGGGGTATAAGAAAGAAGGGCATACTAGCTCTAAATATATAATATTATTTATTATACTTAATAATACTACTCTTAATAAAGGTCCTTTAGAATAAAAGCCTTATATTTACTACTAATATCCTAGGCCTTAAAAATAAAAAGGGAGAGGTTCTCTATTTTACCCCTTATTAACTAGGATAATATATTATTAAGTATTATTCTTAGGAAGAAAAAGAAAATAAACCTAAGTAAGTTTAATTTAATATTAAAAGTAATAATTAATTATATACTAAGTTTAAATCCTCTAAGAATAAGTAATCCTTAAAAATTAAAGCTTAATTATAGTATAAAAAATTAAGCTACTTAAGTATAAAAGGCCTAGAATAAATAATAAAGACTATTATAGGTATTAAACTAAAGGGGATTACTAAGAATAAATATAAAGCCTATATAGTTAATAAAGTAATTTAATAAGTCTTAAAGAGACCTCCTAATTATTAACTTATAATACTAGGGAATTATATTACTATTAATTTCTTCTCTATAAATAATACTTATAATAGAGAGAAGTACTTCCTACTACTTATAGATTAATAATTAGACTTTATTTAGAGATAAACTCTAAGAACTAGGAAGGAGGGCCTCTAGGTAATATAGAAGATTATTACTTATTTTAAATAATAATATAATATTATAGTATTTATTATTTAACTTAATTAGAATATAGTTCTTAGGAATACCTTTAATATTTAAGTAGTAATAAAAGGAATACTTATTAAAAAATTAGTGGATTATATAAGTACTTAGAACCCTACTAAGAAATATAGTGGGATTATATTTATAATTATAAGATTTCTAAGATATTAGTTATAATTTCCTAAATCCATAGTACTAGAACTTATTAAAATAATAATTTACCTAATAAATAGACTAGGTTATTACTACTATAAATAAAAGACTCTAGAAGGTCTTATTAATAACTAACTTAATAAATAATTAAATACTTCTTATTACTAAGTAGAGCTCTTATAAGTTAACTATTTTATAAGATATAAATATTAAGTATACTTATTAATAAAGACCTATAAGAGAAATAAGTAGTATATAAATAAAACTCTACTAAGAGTATATATTAACTATCTCTATAATTATAATAATACTAATATTTACTAAATTTAAGTACCTCTATTAAGTAAAATTCTTTAAACTTATAATATTATTTTTAATAAGAATATTATATATAATTTAAGAATTAAGAATACTAGCTAATTATACTAATAGGAACTTTAGTTTATATTTAAATAACTTAAGGTTAAGAACTTAGACCTAATTATAAAAGAGTTACTAATAAACTCTATTCTATAGAATAGAAATAAATAACTCTATAAAACTAATTTTTAATTACTTAAGGAGGATTAATTTAAATTAAATATTAATATATAATTACTAAGCCTAGTACTCTTAAGAGAATAATTAGTAGTATTAATTAGTTTAACTAAGGGAATAATAAAAGAAATAAATATTACCTAGGAGTAATAATAAGTTATTAAATTAATTAAAATTCTAGAGTAAATAAATAACCTAATTTCCTATATAATAATAATAAGGAGAGGAAGGCCTAGAGATTCCTATAATAATACCTTATTTAATTAGAGAATTCTAGTTAAATAAATTAATTATTAGCTAAGTACTACTATAAGGTTATTAGTAAGAAGATAGGTAAGAGAGGCTTCCCTAAACTAATCTAATTTCCTACTACTAATAAATATAATTAAGAATAAGAATTAGAAAAATACCTTAGTAGAAGGCTTAGGTAAAATTTATTACTAAGATCTCTAATTAGTCCCCATAAACTATATAATAATAAGGAAATATTAATACTAGAATAAGTAACTAACTATAATAAATATTGAATATTAGACTATCTAAAATAAGGGAATATTTAAACTTATTAAACTTAAGAATATTAAAAAAGAATATTAAATCCTCCCCCTTAAATAGGTATTTATATATAAGTTTAATAAGTATAGTTACTTAAAGAAGTTTAAGGTAAGAATTTATATAAGAGGAGACCTTTAACTAGAAAATAGGCTTAATACTTATATATTAATACTTACCTTGTACTTATTTAAAAGTATTATAATAATTATAATAAGATTTAACCTTAAATTAATTCAATTTAATATTATAAATACCTTTATAAATATAATATTAGATGAGGTTATTTATATCTACTACCCTCCTAGATTTAATAAACTAGGTAAATACCTTATACTTTAAAAAGCTCTATATAGCCTCTAATAATTACCTTTCTTATAGTAATAAAATCTTAAAATAACTCTATAACTCCTAAATACTAAATTATTAAATAAAAATAATTATATTTTTATTATAAGTAATATATTAATTTTTATATTTATAAATAATATTATAGTTCTCTTTTAAAAGGGAGATTATACTAAGGTAAGAATTATTATTAATAGACTTAAGTTAACCTATAAAATAATAGAAATAGGTAAATTAAGTATATTCCTAGGTATTTAAATTATCCAAAATTATTAATAATATAAATTATAACTCTATTTTAATAAGTATATTAAGAAAATCTATAATAAGTTTAATATTAATAATATAATTTTATTATAAATAATAATAACCCCTATAATATTTAATAAATTAATCCCTAATTCTAAGTAAGTCTCTAATAATAAAATTCACTTATATTAATATAAATCTAAATTTATTAACTATATAATTATAATTACTTAACTAAATATTATAAGAATATTATTAAAATTAGTAGAGTTCTCTATAAACCTATTTACTAAGTATTATAAAGTAATTAATTAATACCTTATATATTTA
>JAXISO010000843.1:0-10916 GCA_036785465.1 Colletotrichum agaves | reverse complement strand
ATATAAGTAAAAAATTTTAGGACCTTATTAAAAAGAATTAAACCTTTAATTAAATAATAGAATACTAATAAGACTTTAATAAAATTAAGTAATATATAAAGGAGAATATAATACTCTATATCCTAGACCCTAATAAGCCTTTTAAATTAAAAACTAATATATTTAATTTTACCTTTAGAGTATAACTTAAATAATAAAATAAGAAAGGAAAACTTTAACTAATTATATTCCTTTTAAAGAAATTTAGTAGACTAGAACTTAATTATTAAATTTATAATAAGGAACTAATAGTAATTATTAAAGTATTTAAAGAATAGAGACTATAACTCTTAAGAATAAAATACCTAGTAAAAGTCAATATTAATTATAAGAATCTATTCTACTTTATAATCTTAAAAGTACTAAATAAATAATAAATCCAATAGTTAGAATTCCTATTAAAATATAATTTTAAAATTATTTACTATAAGGGAATAGAGAATAAAAGAGCTAATACTCTTAACTAAAGACTAAATTATAATATACTAGTACTAGAAAAAATATAAGTTATTCTTAAAGTAAATAAGAAAGGGAATTTTATGCCCGCAATTAGACTCTTAATAATAATTAGAAGAAGTAAGATTAACCTAATTAAAAGAATACTTCCTAAAATTATTAGGGAAATATACTCTACCCTAGTATATAAATACTAAAGTATAATTAAAATATAGAAATATATTTAATAATACTATAATAAAATAATTATATAATAAAAAGTAGCTTTAATAATTAAGGACTATAAAACTTATACTAAAAGTAAATTTAGTTAATACTAATCTTAGGGACTTATTTAATTACTACTAATATTTATAATACCCTAGGAATTAATTTTATTAGATTTTATTATTAAATTACTAAAGTCTAAGAAATTAATAATTAAAATATAATTTAATAGTATATTAATTATTATTAATTAATTTATTTAGTATACTTATTTTATACTATATATAAAATTAAGTATAATTAAAAACCTTATATATATATTCCTTAGAATTATTATTAGTTAATATAAATTATTAAAGGAAATTATATTAAATAGAGATAAATTATATATATTTAAGTTTTAGAAATTTCTAATTTTATAGTTAAAAACTAATTATAAACTCTTAATAATATTCTATTTATAAACTAATAAATAAATAGAATAAATTAATTAAATTATAAAAATTTATTTATATTATTATATTAATTATAAATAGAATAATTAGGTCTTATTATTATTAATAGCCTAGTTTATTTATAATAACCTAGTAGGAAAAAGTATTAAAAGAATTATTATTCTATTTAAATTATAAATTTAATTTAATTACTTATAGAGAACCTAGAATAAGCCTAGTAGTACTTAAAATTATAATAAATATTAATAAACTTAAGGAAATCTAGAATAAATTACCTAAGGAACTTAAATTTATATAATAATATATATAAAAATATATTAATAACCCTAGAGTTAAGGGATTAACTTTAAAAGAGGGAAATAATATTTACTTTATTTAATAAAATATTAAAACTAAGTAACTAAGTAATAAATTAAATTATAAACAATTTAAATTATTTAAAATTATTAAGAAGAAATTACTAATTAATTATAAACTTTTATTACTAAATATAATAAAGTATTATCTAGTCTTTTATATTTTATTACTTTAGTACTATATAGTATAAAAATATAAAACTATATTAAAGTTAAATTAAAATAAAAGTATAAAGTAGAATAAATTATTAATTATATTTAAGAGAAAGGAAAGAAAATATAAGACCTTATTAAATAGAAAAATAATAAATATACGGATAATATATAAGAATTAGTATTATATTTTAAGAATATAAAAAATAAAAAATAATAATACTAGAATTAATAATTATTAATAATAGGAGATAAGTACTTATTATTTATTTAAGAATATAAGAACTTAAGAAGAGTTTTAATTATTATTAAGAATTAATGGACCTAAATTAGTAAATTTATTATTAATATTAAATAATAATTAAAATAAATTATTTTTTATATTTATAAATTATAAATTACTTATAACTCCCTATTTATAAGTATTTAATATAGGAAGAATATTATTTATTTTATTTACTTTTTATATTCCCTTATAAAAAGTCTCCTCTTAATACTTATAAATTCTTTTCCTAATATTATAAATATATAATAAATAACTAATTATAATTATTATATTTATTTATAAATAAATAAATTAAATATAGAGAGTTATAAACTCTTCCCCTACCTTTTCCTCCTTTATATTCTACTCCTTTTATTAAGTATTTGATTTATAGATTATTTAAAAATTAGAAAATAATATAATATACTTAGAAAATTTAAACTTATAAATAAATACTATTAGAATATTATTATAAGGTTTTTTTATTATAATATAAGTATTATAATAAAAAGAACTCTTATTAAATTAATATATAAACTTTATATAAAAATAATAAATATATAGTATATTTATTAATAAGAATTAGGATTCTATAAAATTTAAAAGGGTTTAATACTTTAAATTCTTAATTTTAATTCTTTAAAACTTAAACTTCTAAATATAACCTAATATAATATTAGTATTATAGAGGAAATTAGGGAGTATAATTAATAAACCCCTAACCTAGAACTAATTACTTATTTATATTAGACTTTAAGAATAAAACCTTTAAAAGGGAGACCTAATATTATAATTTATAAAATATAACTAATAAGGAAGTCCCTATAAGAATATTAGGTAACTAGGATAATACTTTATATATAGAATTATAAGAATATTTAGAATTTACCTAATATAAAAAAATTATAGTATAAATTATATAATAATAAAGAAAAACTAACTTTTAATAAGTAATCCTAAGAATAAAATAAGAGTATAAACTAATATACTAAGGGTAGTTCTCCCTTATAAATTAATAACTAAATATTAGTCCTAGTAATAAGAGAACTATCTTAGACTTATATATAGTATAAGTTTAAGTTTACCCTAAGATTATATTTCTATAGCTCTTTAATAATTAACTTCATAACTATTCCTCAGGATACTTTTAGCCTCTTCTTATACTATAGAAACCTTAAGACAACTATAACTAATTACTAGAATTATTTACCCTTTAAGATCTTACCCAGTAAGCCCCAGTACTATTTAGCTAGTATTAACCCTTAGCTTCTATTAGCAGAACCCTACTATTAAATAGGCTGGCTATAATACTATTATTTTACTACTAATTCAGTCTAGTAAAAAGACTATAATAACTTTAGCTTTTTTATTTATAATTAATTAATTAAACTTTATTTTTATTAATTAATTAATAAATTAATAATTTTTTATTATTTCCTCTTAAATTTATATTTTATTTTACTTTATATTATTAAAGTTACTTTATATAGTAATAAATAATATTAATTAACTTTTATTAATTTAACTTTTAAATAAATTTTAAAGGTATTATAATATAATATTAATATTAAAATAATTATTTTAATAATCTATATTTTAATTAAGAAACTAAATAAAAAGTATATTAAATATATATAGAAATAAAAATAAAAATTTAATTTCTTAATATTAAAGTAAAGGGGTTATTATTTCCTATATAAAGACTATATAATAAGTCCCTAAAGGTCCTCTACTTCCCTTAACTTATACTAAGGCTACTAAAGTACTACTAATTATATTAATAAGTTATAGTATTACTATCTAACTATGCTATATCCCTTGGGCTCTCTTTAGTATATGACATAAGAGTCCTTGGATTGGGCAAGATCATGACTTAATCTTTAGCCGGTCAATGGCGAGCGCAATCCGGGACTAGCAGAGGGCGGCTGGCAATGCATTTCAGACCGTAATTCAAGAACGTTCTGTGAAGCAAAGATCGAAGCTGACGGTGAACACAGAAACACTAATCCAGGTGGTTGGGTGGAGTTCCAAGACTGGGATCTACTCTGCCGCTCAGATGACGGCTTTCTAACCGACGATCATCAGACACTGAAGATGACCAAAATTTTCATTCAGTGCTCCAAACAGCTCGGGAGGGAGCCTTGTCCTGGGCCACTTCTACCTCAATGGCTCAAGGAGGCTGGGTTCTTGGGCAAAGGAGTTCAACCTAAAGGAGATCGGGCACATGAACCCTTTTCAAGTATTGAATGGTCTAAAAGCCTACAATTCAATGATATTCACGGGATCTCTCGGCTGGGCGTAAGATGAGGCCATGACACTGTTTGCGCGATGCCGAGAGGAGATGAAGCCGTTCAAACGTCTTTCACGCCTTCATCAACTTGTCAGTTTTGTTCCCCAAGCTCGAGTGATGGATACTAACAGTGGCCCCAGCCATTTGGTTTATGCCATGAAGCCCGAGGCAGAGGTTCAGGAGCAAGAGACATGTAGGCTTCTGTTGAAGAGGCTGCAGTAGCCCAGCTCTTTTTTTAATCCTCATTTGTCTTCCCAATGCTGAATGAATGCGTAGGGGCTTGAGCAATAGTTCACCTTGCATCCTTTCGCAAATATTGGTGTCCCCCATTACTGACAGAGGTGACGTCTAAGGACAATGATGAGGTTCATCCGAACAAAATGGTAATTGACCCGAGATCGGAGAGGGTCTCGGGGAAAGGCTAAGATACGTACCGCGGGTCCGAGTGGAGCTGCCCCTCCAAACACCCGACCGTGGGCGCTTTGGCCTTATCGATAAGATGAATGTCGAGTCACCTCTGTCAACCCATGCGCGAACGGCCCAGATTTTATCAGTGATCTCCTCCTTCATCACCACCTTTCTTTCCTACGGTGTCTTGTTTGTCCTGGACGATACCGAAATGGCGTTCCGTGCTCCCTTGCGACTCCAATTGGCCAAGTGCCAGCCACTTCTGGCCGTTTCTTCTCGGTTCAACGTCCGCGCGCTGTCTTCTGCGACCGCCGCCGCCGCCTCCAGCCTCCCCGAGGACGTCAAGAGCAACATCAACGTGAGTGGTTGTCCGTTATGTGAATTATGTGGATGGCGCTCTCTCTGGAACATCTCTGATTTAAAAGTCTAGAAAGAGGCATCCGTACCGAACCCTGATCCCACCGAAGACTCCCCGAGTGCCGCTCTCGTCCGCGAACATGCGCCTTACATGGTGGCCACTTACGCCCGGCCGCCGCCAGTATTCGTGAAGGGCCAGGGCTCTCTGCTGTGGGATATTGAGAATAGGCGATACCTCGACTTCACCGCCGGTATCGCCGTCAACGCTCTGGGCCACTGCGATCCTGAGCTCACAAAGCTCTTGACCGAGCAGGTGGGTAGTAACTCCGAGCTGACCCTGAGTCATCTTGCCCAGTCACTGACGAGCATGTCCATAACAGGGCAGCACCCTCATGCACGCGTCGAACCTCTACTACAACCCCTGGACGGGCGCTCTTTCCAAGCTCCTGGTTGAGAAGACCCTCGAAGCCGGCGCCATGCACGACGCCAAATCGGTCTTCGTCTGCAACTCCGGCTCCGAAGCCAACGAGGCCGCCATCAAGTTCGCCCGCAAGGCGGCCAAGGCCGGCCAGCCCGACGCCGATAAGTTCGAGGTTGTCTCTTTCAACAACGCTTTCCACGGCCGCACCATGGGCAGCTTATCTGCCACACACAACCCCAAGTATCAGGAGCCCTTTGCGCCGATGTTGCCCGGTTTCAAACTCGGCAAGTTCAATGACATCTCCGCCATCAACGAGACCGTCACCGAGAAGACCTGCGGAGTTATCGTCGAACCGATCCAGGGTGAGGGTGGTGTCACCCCTGCCACTGACGATTTCCTGATTGCTCTGGCCAAGCGCTGCCGCGAGGTTGGTGCCGTCCTGATCTACGATGAGATCCAGTGCGGTCTCTCCCGCACCGGATCCTTCTGGGCGCACGCCCACTTGCCCAAGGAGGCCCACCCCGATATCATCACCACCGCCAAGGCTCTCGGTAACGGATTCCCCATTGGCGCCACCATCGTCAACCAGAACGTCTCCGAGAAGATCAAGGTCGGCGACCACGGCACCACCTTCGGCGGAAACCCTCTCGCTTGCCGCCTCGCCCACAACATCGTCTCTCGTCTCGCGGACCCCGGCCTTCAGAAGGCCGTTGCCGCCAAGGCTGGCATTTTCAAGACTCGCTTCGGCTCTTTCCGTGCTCGCTTTCCCGATCTCATCAAGGAGGTCCGGGGCCGCGGTCTCATCCTCGGTCTCCAGCTCACGCAAGACCCAACACCGATTGTGAAGGCGGCTCGCGAGCGTGGCCTGTTGATTATCACCGCAGGCACCAACACCCTCCGTTTTGTTCCTCCTTTGACCATTTCCAAGCAGGAAATTCAGCAGGGTCTGGATATTCTTGAGGAAGCTATCGCTGTTACCCGGTCATGAGGCGTACTGTCCAACGACTTTCGAACTCCATGTAATTAATCATTCGGTGCCGGCGTTCAAAATACCACGAAAATTAGACGTAGATTCCCTGAACGTAAGACGCAAAGCGTTCATTGCAAATGAGGTAGAGGGCCCCGGCTTCTTTTTGCGGCATCTCTTATTTAGCAATATATAAACATCCCTCAATAAGTACACAGCATATCTTTTAAGCCAACGAAGTATTCCCCAATCCAGTTCAAAATATTCGGTTGAAAGCTATGGGTACGCCCATAAACCTTTTGTAATTACCTTCGTAGCTGGGGTTGGTGCCGTCTGTTACAGCGGCTTTCGGCCGACAACGCAGCAACCAGATTTCATCGACGTCAGAGCTTGCAGAGAAAACGAATCAAAGCGCGTGCCCTGGCCAGTAGGCGTGGATGTACCGGTTCTCAACGTCTTTGCGGACATCATCAAGGAAGACCTCGATCTGAGGTCGGGACCAGTCGAAAGCCCGGGCCATGGGAGCTAAAGAGAACACCTCAATTCCAGTCAAAAGCTTCTCGTTGTGCCAGTACCCAATCTCCTTACGTCGCTGGTCTTTAGGCCATCCGTTTGATGGCCACATGGTAGTGACTAAGGTGATATTCTGAAACCCTGTATCGGCCATGAGGCCTTCCAGAATAGCCACGCTTATGTATGGTCGACCAAGCTTCTCGCATGCGCCGTGAATTAGGTTACACCACTTCATAAGAATTGAGGGTCCCATCATCGGATTTAACGAACAGATCGACCTCTTGCAGCTCGAGGTAGGCACATGGTTCCAGGTTTGTTCACCATACTCTGTCAGCATCTCGAAGCTGTCAGGATACGCCCTCGCTACTCACTCGTAGCATCTACGGAGATACACCGACCAGTCATTGATACTTGAAGTCATGACTCGACTGTGTATGTATCCAAAGGGCTTCGAATATGTCCACTCTTCTTCGACGTCGTCGATCTCGAATCTCACGTTCGGAGGCACGCTACACCACGCCGTCAGTCAAATCTCCTGACGTTTCCCTTTTCGCCTTCTTGACAGGTCAAATACGAACTAGCCTGGCTAGGTTGGAGAGAGATCGTTTCCATAGACCTGTAGCGAGTTTGACCAGAGCTTCAGTCGCATGGGTTCGGACAGAATACTTCAGCTTCTGGGCGTTCGTCTGCGAAGTTGAGAGCTCAGATGCCTGTGCCAGTCCCGACATCGAGAACCCTTCCGACTTTGGCACCCTACTTGCAGGGCGGGGCGACACCGAGCCGGTCGCCGAGGTTTAAAAGCCAAATTTGATGCTGGAGATCTGGAGATTTAATCAGATATCATCAGTGTACTGTTCGATGACCTACCAAGCCTATCTTTCTCCTCCTCATTGTTTGGAAGATTGTATTCTGTTTTCAATCATCGTAAGACAACACCCCAAAGATCAAAGAATGGCGCCAATCGAACTCGTACATACTGCCTTCTTTGTAACGGTGGTAAGTCCCAGTTCTCTAAGCGATAGTCGCGAAGAGTGTTTCGCAGACTCGTGCTTGACGGAGCAATGCTCTGCCATCTCACAAATGAGCAGAGCGGCCCACGCCACTATTTCGAACGCGTGACACTTGCACTTGCAGCCTCTGCACGGTCATCTTCTGCATGCTCCATATTTGATCAGAACGGTTCATGAAGATACCAGGCGGTAGCAAAGCCGAGATACCTCAACGACGGCATGTGCACCAGGATAAGACACGGTGTTCGGCGAACTTGCGCGCACAAGTTCAATACGAGGGCCGGGGTAAAAGATGCTGTGGTTTGGAAGAGCTAAGAAGAAAGGAGGAAAGATGAGAATGAAGCAAGGCTCCGGGTCACACCCACAAACGACCAACGACCCGAAGGCGACCGCCGTGGTTTTGTTTCGGCCCACCGTTTCGATATGCACCAACATGGATGAATACATGAGTCTGCGCCAAGCCTGACTTGGTATATTCGCATACAGAGCTCTGATGTGGATGAGCCGAAGGTCTCTCCTGGAATGTTTCCGGTGTTCGCATGTTCCTGGTCACGATCTGCGGCGGAGATGTCGCGTTTTGTGGCTCTGACAAGTGCGGCATCGTCATATGTAGGGAGGTGCCTCGATGGATTCTAGTCTGACAAAGGACTGATGGGATATTTTGGGATAGTAACTAGTTTCTTACATCGAAACCATCGGTCCCGGACCACGTCTCCTCACATCGACACAGAAATCAACTTCCTTGAACCTCCTTTGCACCAATGCCTCAACGTTCACTATTGAGATCTCAATTGTGCTCTTATTCAAGTCTGGTGAATTCCTGGCTCTTACTATCGAAAGTCGCGGCGTCGATACGCCGTTTAGACGAGCATCTAAGGAGTAACCAGGCCCTCGCGTTTTTCTAGCTTTCGACCAACAATGAAGTATCTGTGTCTGCCAGCACCATCAGGCTGGGCCTACCTACATCACCACCTTCACCACCACCATCCCTTCCTTCCTCTTCAACCCACCAACAACGACACCAGAACCACCACAACCACCTCAAACCCGTAATTTTCGCCTATAGGCAGTTATCGTCAATACATCACGATGCTTCTACTCATCACAATATTGACCCTCTAACTCCTAGGTCAACAAAAGCAGACCGTCAGTCTTATATCCGCTTCTGGGTGATCGTCGCCGAAGTAAATATCCCATATCCCTGGTCCTGTGCCAATGTCGAGCACTCGACCGAACTGCAATGTTACTGCTACAAGTTGGAGCAAGACCAAGCTTGCCATCAACGGTCAAAAGCCATATATTGTGAACCATATCTAGTCATACTATTAGCAACCTCCATCGACCGGATGACGGAAATGCAGAATTTGTCATTCGGTCTCTCCTTCATCGTTCGGAAGGTTATATTCTAGAGACGGCCAAATCTTGAGACTTGAGGGTTGCAAGCTTTTGCTTGAAACCCACTGCCGTCTTGGTAGCAATGATAATTCCTGCCATTCTCCATAATGTGGCTCAGAATTGAGCTGGCCAAACCCGTCGAAGATGATTTGATGATCTAAAGGTGAAAGACCAGTGAGCTTTGAGGTTCGTGTTGGTCAGAAACTCGCAGAAAGGCTCATCGGCCCGTAGCCCAAACGGGTATCATCATCATTCTGCGCCTGCTCGATACTTTGAGAGTCACCAACGCCTCTCATACATTACGAACATACCTCTTCAACGTATAGCCCAACTTCCGAGATGTCCTGAGGATGAATTTCAGCGAATATTCTCTGGCGACACGGTATTTTCGACAATGCCGAGCTGCAACTTGAATCGGGGGAGTAATGTATCAAGAGATTGCAACGCGAGGTAACTCTTGAAAACCACTTTTCTCAATCGGAGCCGGTCTTCAAATCCGTTGGTTTGATCAGGCCTGCAGCTGCAATGTGCAACAACTTGCACCAACTTCACCAACATGCATACACGCGCCAGCGTCCAGGCCGCTTTTTCTGTGGGCAAAAGCAGTCGCGCATAAATGAGAAAGCTACAAGTCGCGCTCAGACTATCAGCCTGCACGTTTATCCCACTGATACTGGAATCTAACGTGCAAACTGAAACGATAAACTCCAGTTCACGCGCCATCGGTCGGAGGATCACAAACCTGATCCGGTATCAAATGACAAAGCCGCCAAAGTCTCTTCGAGTGAGGATTTTGAAAAGCATGCAATAAGATACTAGTTAAGCATCAGGTTCGGCAAGGATGGTCTTGGTTTCATACTCTGGCAAAGATTTAGTCTCTTATCATGTTAGGTCTGTCGTTCTAGATCTCTACGTACAGACTAAGGTACAAGCTCACTGGCATAGGATAATCATGTTGATTTATTTGCTGAGCAGATATGGATCTTTCAGTTATTGCAGTAGTTGAATCATTGGCCAATACATGCTCGCACTTTCTTTAGTTTGTATATTATAGTCATCGACGACATATACCACGCTCGCCATTGCCACTATTAAGAAATCAAGTACAGAGTTCTGGGCGGATAGAATGACTTCAACCACGTCTAATAAGACTCTACTGAAACAAAACTAGTTGGCCCAATCTTACGTCGCCAATCGACTTGGGATATCCGCAATGCAATGCCAACATCCCTTTCCGCCCAAAGCCGCGGCGGACGGCGGCGGGTTCCGTCAAAGGACACATAAAGATTGAGGATGCTCGCAACAATGGCATTTCATGGCAATATGACATTCCAGTGTGTTCTTGGCCAGGAATGATAACCAAGACTTCCAAATGGTCTGCAACGTACAAACCCCTCGATCCCCGAGCGGGGTCCGAGATCATCGACGACAGCCATACGTCGCCTCGGACATCAGCCGCTCTCACAAACTCAGGCACCAGGCTCCTCGGCCGGATTGCCAATCCGTCGTCATCGAAATCTCGATCGAGGGGCGGGCAAGTCGTGCGCCTTTCAGCTCCGGGGGCGCTAATGCACCAATCGCAAATACCTTTCACTGAGAGAACCCCGCCCCCCCCCCCCCCCCC
>JAXISO010000842.1:0-10928 GCA_036785465.1 Colletotrichum agaves | reverse complement strand
TATTATTCTTCTAAGTATTATATTAATTACCCCTAATACTCCTATTAGTCTAGTATATTAAAAGTCCTTAATCCTTATCCCTAATAAATTTAAAGGCCTTATTAATTACTTAATATATAATTATTTATATACTTTTAATAATAAAGAAATAAACCCCACTAAAATTATAAGTTTTACTACCTATTATATTAGTATATTTATTAAATAAAACCTATAAGGTAAGTAATTATAATTTAACTTTAAGAATATTTTTAAGAACTATATAAATACCCTTAAATATATAAATAATTTCATAACTAAAGCTCTTTAGAAATTTCTCTTATATAAAGGTATCTTTATTAATTATAATAGAGATTTTATTAAGAAAAATCTTACTAAGACTATTATTAAACCTAATTATTACTTATAAACCTAAAAGGACTTTAAAACTATTAAAAGTACCTATCCTAAATTAATTACTTATAAAAATAAAAACACTAAATTCCACTAAGAACTAATAGAGCCTATTAATTAAGAAGAGATAATTATTCCTAATATTATTATTTACCCTACTCTTCTACTCTAATCCCTCCCCATGAAAGTAGTAAGACCCTTATTAGCCCTAGTCTCTCCTACTTATATCCCTTAAACTCTCCCTCTAGTTATTACTATCCCTCAAAATGTCCCTATAAACTAAAATATTATTTAGAATTTATTTATAATATTTAAACCCTAAATTACTCCTCTAATTAAATAATATTCTATACTCTATTATTTATAACCTATCTTAGACCCCCCTATCTCTTATTAACTTAATATTCTTACTAAGTTTTATATTAATAAGAGTATAAAATATAATAATAATAAATTAAATATTATAAATATAAAACTTACTATCTTTAAGAATTATTATACTAAAGTTAGTATTACCCCTAATTAATATACTAAAGCCTTCTCCCTTATATTAAAGAATAATACCTAAGATTTATATTATTATAATATTATAAAAGTAATAATTTTACTAATTTTTAATTAAATAATTAGTAATATAAAGGGTTATTTTAAGATAGAGGAGTTTTAATTAGCTAATAAAATAATATAGCAAAATATTACTTTTACTAACCTCCTATATTAATACCCTAAAAAGCCTAAATCTAAGGTTCTTAAGATACTATTCAAAATCCTTACTACTTTAAAACCCATACTTAGCCCCAAATTCAACAGTAAACTACTATTAAAAAATAAGATTATTAAAGCCTACTAAGAAATATAGGAATATAAACTTACTCTCTATAACCCCCCTATTATAATTTAAGGTCTATTTAACTCTCTTTAATTCACTATTAATATAGCCTTATAAATAAATAATAAATTATTCTAATTCATTACTAATTATAATAACTAAGAAGAATATAACTAAATATATATAAATAGATATTTTTAGAGTAATAATAACTAGAACTTTAGGGAAAGTAATAACTATAAATTTTAGTCTTATCCCTATAGAGATTAATTAAACCAACACCACCTAATATATAGGAATAGAAGTAATTCCCACAATAATACAAGAAAGTACTGGACTTGTGGTAAACTAGGGTGTTGAACTTAGAAGCACCCCAAAGCTAAGAAGATATTAGAATTTAGTAGGTTTAAATCTTAGTAGGTTTAAATCCAAGTACTCTTAAAATACTACAGAAGACAAATTCAGTACTTTCCTCACCTATTACAAAAGCAATAATAATACCAACAGTACAAATAATAATAATAGTAAATCTAACTTTAATAATAAGGTCCAATAGTACTTATAATACTATTATTAGGATTAGCCTAAATTTATATTCCCTCCCCTAAATAATTTTACTACTTATTTTGTGGACTCTATATTTATAATTAATAGTAGTAAGTTAGTAATAATACTACTAAATTAAGTAACTTTCTATATAATTATAAAGATTAATTCAATTATAAAGACTAAAGACCCCCTACTTTAACCTACTTAGCTTATTTTACCTAGAAACCCCTATTCTACTTAATTATTTACTCTTAATAAATAATACTCTAAAGATATCTTTTAGGGAATTATACTAAATTTAGGAACTACTAAAGTCTCTATAATAGAATAATATTAAGTTATTACTCTCTAGTAATTATATCCCTCTATTATAATTAATAAATTAAATACTAATTAGGTAAGAGTTTAATTTAGAGATAAACTTTTTAAAAACTCCTTTAATACTATTATAGTTTCCACTATTTTTAGAAATATAGTTTTTTATATAGTCCCCTCTAATACCCTATTTTTACTCTACTTAAGAAATATAAATAAATTAGGAATCTATTTTAATAACCTCTAAAACTACCTACTTTAAAGTAAAACTACTACCCTAATTATATATAAATAGGGCTATACCTAGCTTTTACTTAATAATAAATAAATTTTTACCCAAAATGGCTATTTAATAGATATTAAATTTTATTAATTATACTATTATTTTAGCTATCCCTCTATTACTAAGTTGGCTACCCTCCTTCAGCGAGCAGGCCATCCCATTTAAACCACAGTAATTAAATAATTAATAAAAATCTACTAACACTACTAACTAAATATGGGAAGCCCTCAGTAATTCAAATTTACATTAAAGAATAATTACTTCTTTAATTATAAGATTATCTATAATGTGATATATCTTAATAGTAAAGTAACCCTATATATTATTAATTCAGTAACTAACTTTAACATTACTTATTTTCTCTTTAATATTTTAGCTAAAATAATATAAGAGACCCTTTACCTTTACTAAATTTATATATACTAAGGCCCTCTAAATTAAATTATTATTAATACTAGTCTTAACTTTACTACTAAAACCTTTAAAAAGAGCACTAAATCTATAGCTATTACTATTAAAGTAGTCCTAATTAAAACTCACTACTAAATTAATAAAATAGAGAGATACTATAGCCCTCTATAATAGGCCTATACTATTATCCAATAAGAGTTACCTTCTACTAAACCCAACTTTATACTCTAAATAATTATTAAGGTAATTAATAATACTACTAAATCTAATAAATTAGTACTAACTCTACTTATTTTTAGTACTTACCTATAAATTAATAATAACCCTACTCCCTCCCCTAATATTACTACTAGAGCTAAGGCTATTTACTCTATAATAGATAATTTATATAAGGAGACTATTAAATACAAAGTTATAAATACCGTTACTACTTATAATAACCTAACTACTAATAAAGTTATTAATTTCCCCCTTTAATCCTAGGTATATATTTACTATAAAAAAGGGAGCTAGTAAGGCCCTTATTACCTTATAATAATCACAGGTAAAACTATTACTATTAAATTACCTTAAAGTCCCTAAGATTTTCCCTCTACTATAGTTAAATTCTAGTATAGAGACCCTAATAGTAATTATAAGAGCAACTAAGACCTTAATCCTATCCTACTAAACCTAGAGATTATAACTCCAACTACTCCTAATATTATTACTTAATATCCCTATAATAAATTCTATAAAAACCCTATCCCCTTAAATAATACTTTTAAGTAAGAAGTGAATTATATAATTTTTATAACTACTAAGGAAATAGTAGATTTAGTTCTCTCTCTTACCCTCTAAAAGGCTAGGAAGATTACTATAAAAGAACTACTATTTAAGAAGTCCTAAGAGAAAGAGATTAATGCTCTACTCTAGTGAGAAGTCTTTTAATTTAAGACTTTTAACCTAAATAAGTAGTATAACTAACTCTTTTAATCTTAAATAGTTAATAAAGTTAAGAATAAAATAATAACTCTATTTAAGAAGTCCTATTTAGTTATTTATAGTATTAATAATACTAAAAAGTATAGAATTTTAACTTAATTTCCTACTATTTAATACTATAGTATATATTTACTACTATTAATTACTTTATCCCTTAGTCCGGATTATTAAATCTGGATTAGAGACATTACATAAGCCTATATATAATCCCAAATCCCACTAGCTAGAGATATTTATACTCACCTTCCTAATTAAATTTAAGATTAGTACTCCCCTAGTACTATTATAAAGGTTATAAAGTCTCTTTATAGAATTATAGAAACTAGTACCCACTAGTAGGTAATATATAGTACTTATTATAGAGATAAACTATAAATAGAGAGTTCCTTCTTTAATTTATACTTATTATTAATAAATAAATTAAGCCCCTATTTTATTATTATTAATATATAAACTAATAATATAATTAGACTATTAATAAAGCTCTTTTTAGCTATTAAAAACAAGGAACTAGCTAAAGCTAAGTTTATAGCTAAGCTAAAGGAGATTTTAACCTATAAGACCCTAATTATATTTAATAGTAGTACTATTATATTATTAATAAATAGATTTATAACTCTTTATTAAAAGGGCTAAGACTCTAAGTTAGAATTTATTAATATTAAATCCATAGTTAAAAAGTAATAATATATTAAATAACAAGCCTAAGGTACTTATATCACCTTAATTTATTAACCCAAGGCTTACTTTAACTTATTAACTATTATATAATATTAGGACCCCTCTAATAAGAACATTATTACCCTTAATAAGTAACTTTTATAACTAAAGAATAATCTTAAGTATAGTCTTATATTTATTATACTATTACTACTCACTATAAAATTATTTATATTGATAAATAAATTATTTACTAATAACTAGAACCTAACCTCCCAACTTAGTTATATTATTATCCTAGTTAATAAAAAAATCTATAATATATTATTTATAATTAATAATAATATTATTTACTATAGCTTAACTAAATATAAATAAGTTACTTATAGTATATTAGCCTCTAAAATCTATACTATAGTTACTAGCGCGGACCTAGTCTTTACTATTATATTAACCCTCTAGAAGATTACTAATAAGTTATAGATCCTTAATATAATACTTATTATAATATATACTAATTTATACTTATTATATAAGTACTTTATTAAACTTAGTATTATAAAAGAGAAGTAACTAATAATTAATATTATAGCTCTCTACTAGTTATATAAATAATAAGAGCTCACTAAAGTTCACTAGGTTAATAGTAAAAATAACTCTACTAATACCTTTATAAAGGCCTCACTAAATAAGGCCCTCCACTACCTTATTAATATAAATAGGATCATAATTTAAATAGAAGAATAGGTTACTTAAATAAGTAAGGAGTAGTAGAGAGAGTATATTTCACACTATTAGAGTATATTTATAATTATTATGAAACTATTTAATTTATATATTTAGAAGAGTATATTAAGTGAATCCTAGTATAAGAGAAAAACTACTAGTATTAGGATATTCACCCATATCACTAGATCCTATATAGATCCAAGGCTTCAGAGTGGATACCCTAGTAGTTACATAGGTAGTCACATGATCCACACGTGACTGCACGTGACCCTCCTTGACTGGATATTATTCCTTCCTTTGAGGCCTCCCTCTCTAAATAACTTACCTTAATTAACCTACTTTTACTTTATATATAGTAGACCTATTATCTCTACTACCGAAGTATTAGAACTAGCTAGTATAGTAAATCCTATAAAATTATTATATTATATTTAATTACTCTAGTTAAAAGTATTAATAATTAAGAATACTTAGTATATTATTATAGTTTAGGTATTTTATTACTACTAAATTATAGGAAAGTTAAATTACCTATATTTAAAAAATATTCTTATTATTATTTATATTAATATTACTTAGTACTTAAATTTAATTATAGAATATTAGTTAATTAGTTATATTAATATTATACTCTATAATTTATACTTTTATTATTATTTTAAGAGGGAGTAATTAGGCTTTTATTATTATAAAGTAATATATTAATTAATACTCCTTATTTTATAACTAGGCCTTATTCTATAATTATTATAACTTAGGGTCTTTAAAAACTTAAATATAGGGTAAGAGTAATATTATATAGTCTTTATATAACTTTTAGACTAGAAGAGTAGAGTCCAGGATAGCTGATATTACTTACCCTTACTCCTATTTATTATTCTACCTAGTTAATATATTTTATTTATAATAAGAGAGTATATTTAGTACTACTACTAACCTCCTAGGGTAATATAAAAATTTAAAGTTATACTTTAAGAGCTCCTCTACTTAGTAACTCTAGTACTTTATTAATTTAGTCTTCTTTATAAAGTATTCTAAGCCCTTATAATTAATTACTACTATAAATTTCCTATAACTTTATAACTCTATATCCCACACTTATAAATATACTATAATTATAAGTAGCTCTTTATTATATATTAAGTAATTATACTATATAGGTATAAGGTTTTATAAGTAAAAAGTAACTAAATAGTAGGTACTCTTATTATTCTCCTAAGTTAGGGCACTACTTATAGTAAACTTAGAGTAGTTAATTTCTTTAAAGGTCTTTAAATCCAGATTAAATAACTATAGAATTAGGGCTATAATAAATATTTTCTTAAGTATATTAAATACAGCTTATTTATATTAACCCCATAAGAAGGTAATATTCTTGCCTATTAGCCTTGTGAGTAGTATAATAATCTCACTATACTTATTAATAAAGATATAGTAAAAATTAGTAAATTTAAGAAAACTCCTTATAGCCTTAATTATAATAGGTACTAGTTATCCTATTATTGCGCGGACTTTTTCTGGGTTATATATAATCTCATAGTTTATATAGAGAATAAATTTAATATACTTAATAATCTTTATTAAAAACTTATACTTAGAGGGGTTAAGGTTAAGCCTAGTTTCCTTTAACTACTTAAGGACTTAAAGAACCTTTATTTTATAATTAGCTTTTAACTTACTTAAGTAAATTAATATATTATTTATATATATAATTATAAAGTTATTAAGGAATTTATAAAATAACTTATTAATATATTATTAAAACTTTATTAGGGTACTTATAAGTCTAAATAAGTATATTAACTATTTAAATAGTTTATAATACGTTTAAAAGGTAGTTTTCTCCTTATTACTTTCTATAATATATATTTTATAAAAGGTAATTATTATATTTAACTTTATAAATTACTTTATAAATTCTATATATTGAATTATTTTAGTAATAAGGGGCAGGGTATAGTAATCCTACTTAGTAATTATATTAAGTACGTGGTAGTTTATATAGAACTAAATCCCACTACCTAGTTTCTTAATAAATAGTACTAGTATACTTATTACTAAGTTACTAGCCTAAATAAACTCCTTATTAAGAAGATTATTTAAGGTCTTCTAAAGTACTAAAAACTCCTTATATAATATTCTATATAAGGGTCCCTATAATAGTAGGAGCTTCTTACTTTAACTATCCTACTTAAGATTAATTTTAAGATCTAGATTAGGCTAGTAAGAGTATATAGAGTATACCTTTAAAGGCTTAAAGAGATTTATATACTCCCACTTAATATAGTCTAGTACTTATATAATTACTATAGTATTATTACTTAGTTTTAGGTTTACTTTTTATAATACCTTATTAATATTTACTAGATTAATTACTTAAATTACTAAAATTATTAATAGTAGTAAGGTTACTTTATTTAGGTATAAGATTTATTAATAAATAGCCTTAAATAAAGTGGTATTAAGTATATAAGCTATTTAAATATTATATATTAGACTTATTTCCTCTTATATTATAAGTAGTATAATTACTTCTCCTTTTCTATAGAATATTTACTTCTTATTTATATTATATATTCCCTTATTATTCTTAAATTAGGGTTTCCCTAAGAATAAATCTATATTTAGGCCTTATACTATATAGGTATAAATTCTTTAATAATAGTTATTTATCTTTATATTAAATAGAATTACTTTATTTAAGGTAATTCTTTATAAATTATTTATAAATTTATAAAGTTTCTATTTTATAGTATTAATATATAATAACTAGAATTAATAAGTAAACTAGAAATTAATAATAGTATAGAGATTATATTCTATATTTATTAATATATTAATATATTAACTTTTACTAGTTTATATAATTATTATTATAGAAGGTCTACTTATATTATATATTTATATAAAGGCCTTCTAGCCTACTTAATTCTCCTTTATACTTATTACCTAATTTTATAATAGGTTTACTTTTTTCCTAAGTTAGAGTCTAATTCCTCTTTATTCTTATTATTATTATTAGTAATCTTTAGTACTATAATTACTATAGTTATTATGTGGACTCCCTTCTTATTTAAATAATTCCTTTGGATATACTTAATTTTATAATAATTATAATATTTCTATTTCTCCTCATGAGGAGCTAATAATCTAACTATAGGCTTTATAGCTTATATAAATTTAGTTATTTATATACTACTATTATAATTTAGTTTTAGGCTAGTGGGATAGTTAGTAGTATAAGTAGCTCTTATGTGATTTATCTTCTCTTATTTCTAAGTAATATCCTATATAATAATTATAAACCCCTAGTAATTTATAGGGGCTCCTTATATAATAAGTTAATTTATAAAATTATAAATTAAGGCTTATTATAGGAAGTTAATTTAAATTACTATATTAAATTATACTCCTTTTACTTAGGTTAATAAGTATTTAAACTATAATAGAAAAGTAATAAAATTCTTACTTTTTTTTATTTTAAACTCTAATAACTAACTTATTAATTACTATATAAAATTTAAGTTTAAGTATATTAAATTAAAATATTTTATAAAGTTAGTTAGGTTTTAGTTACCTCCTAGTCTACTTAACTTATAATAGGCTTATATAACTCTTTATATAGTATTATTTAAGTAGGAGTAAATTAAGTAAAACTACTCCCTATTACTTTTAAAGAACTATTAATCCATTATTAACTTATTATATATTTGAGTAGTTTAGGAAGGGTATTTATTCTATTAGCTTATAAACTTAGGGGGGTCTAGTAGAGGCTTTTAATAAGTTATTATACTCTTAAGTAGTATTACTAGAGTAATACTTATTAGTGGCTATATTAGGGTGGTAGTAGTAGTTATAGTAGCCTTTATTATTATTAGCTAGTTATTAATAGTAGTTATTATCTCTATGAGGGTATATAGGACTACTATAGGGTCCTTGCCTAGTATTATTAGGTTTTACCTAGTTATTATAGGCTTAGTATAGTCTATATTATTTATTATATAATATAATTAATAAGTGTATTTATAGTGTGAACTTAAATATATGAAGGGGGGAGCCTAGGTTTATATAATATAGAGGTACTTTAATTAATAGAATCTAAGTTAAGGAGAAGGAAAGTTCTCTATATAACTTCTCTAGTAATATATTTATAAGTATTATATAACCTACTTAGAGCTTACAACTTTTATATGCGTTCGGGTATAGTCTATAAATATAGTAACTTGGGTATAGCCTAGCCTATAATACTTATATAAGTATTAGTAAATATTATAAATATAAATAAAATACTTAATATTTTATAATATTTTATTTTAATATTAATCCTAAAATAGGGTAATAAATATTAAATTTATATTTAAGTATTCTAAAATAGGGGAGTTATATACTATTTATAAAATAACTATAATAAGGGGCTTATACTTTAGGACCTAAATATACCCTTAATAGTAGAGTACCTTAATAAGTCTAACTAAATAATCCATAATTTATATCCTTATATTAGTATTTAGTAGAAACTACTTAACTTTATTCTTTATTATTATAAAGTAGGCTATATATACTAAAGTATTAACTATACTCTAGTTTTAAAGTATTAATAAAATTATACCCTAAAATAAAGTATATTTACCTAGTAAAGTAGTAGTAATATAATAGGGCTAGGTTTCTACTCTTTTAGCCCCCTTAGGGTCCTATTCTTCTATCTCTATTATTAGAATTATAACTACTTAGAAAAGTTTAAATATAATCCCTCTTATAATATTAATTAATCTAAGGACCTATATTAGGAATTATACTTTTATAATATTATTCTAACCTCTCCTAAATAGAATATTTAGGTAACTAATTAAGTATCCTAAATAGTACTTTAAATTAAAGTTAAATTTAGAGAGAGTCTCTATTTATTTAGCTTATTACTTAAATATTAGTTTTAAGTTTATAAAATATTCCAAAGCCTTATAATTTATAAGAATAATAAAAGGCTCCACTATACTTCTAAACTCTATTAATTAAGCTTTTAAGTAAGAAATAATTACTAATAACTTCTTATTATAAATAATATAATTTTATTATATAGGGGTAAATTAGGCTAAATAATAAACTATAGAATAAAGAATACTCTCTATATTTACTTAAGATAAGTATTCTCTTAGTACTATACTTAAGTAATTCACTTCTACTACTATAAACTAATTTAGGTCCTACTAAGCTAGGACTAGCTCTAAAATAAATATAGTCTTAAGTCTATTAAAGGAGTCCTTATAGGCCTAATTCCACCTAAATAGTATACTCTTCTTTACAAGGTATAATAAAGACTTTATTAGCTTAGAAAACTAATTTACTAAGTTATAATAAAAGTTTATAAAGCCTATAAAACTCTATACTTTATAAGTATTTCTTAGGGTCTCCTACTTATAAATTACCTATACTTTCTTAGAATTATAATATATTCTTTTCCCTACCTTAATAATAAACTCTAGGTACTTTATTTTCTTTACTAAAAACTTATATTTATTTAAGTCTAAGTAAAGCCTAACTTTCTATAATCTTCCTAGTACCTCTAAAACCTTAACTTTATAATTCTTTAGTATATTATAATTATAAATTAAGAGATTATTTAAATATATTATAATAAAGTTATTTAGGATCCCCCTTAATACTCTATTAATATAGTATTAAAATATTATAAGTATACTTATTAACTTAAAGAGTATAATAAACTATTTAAAGAAGCTAAATTATATTTAGAATACTATCTTATACTTATCCCCCTTA
>JAXISO010000841.1:0-10957 GCA_036785465.1 Colletotrichum agaves | reverse complement strand
GAGCTAGTTATAAGAGCTTTAGACTTCTTAAAAATAAGCTAATAATTAATTTATTAGTTTATAGTATATAGAGTAATTATAAGGTTTATTTAGGTTTTAAATAATTATTTTAGCCCTACTTGGCTCTGTTGGTCTTAGCTTATTTACTATAAATAAGGAGAGTTTAATAGAGAATAAAAGTAAATATCTCGGATTAATATATAAGTTTAGTAATTATAATACTCCTAGTTTATATTAATAGAAATAGAGAATTAGGAGATTAATTATACTGTGTTATTAGTGGTTGTGTTAATTATGAGGAATTTCTCTCTTTATAAGGCTTATAATATCTCTTTTATAGGTACTAGAGAGTATTAAATTCATAGCTTTATAAGAATAAATATCTCTCTCTATAATATATTTATTTTCTCTTATTAAATTTATAATACCTTCCCAGATAATATTAGTATTACTCTTGAGCTTTTTAGTAATACTTAAGTAAATATAATAATTAATAAAAATTAGGTTTATAATAAGGGATTAAAGAGATTCTCTTATTATATTTTTACTATTACTCTTCTTCTCTTCTCCTTAAGTATTATTATAATTAATAAGGGGTTTAAGTAAGTTAGTATTAGGTAATCTTAATATATAATAAACATAGGGAGCTTAATTCTAAGCTATTGAAGTAGCCTCCTAATATTAGTAGCTTTAGATAGTATAATAAGTTAGGTATATAAACTAATACTAATGGAACTAAGGGACCTGAATTTTATTATCTCTTTCTATTTAACCTTACTAATTTGTGGTGGTTAGAGTAATTATTATTTTAACTACTAATTAGTATTAGTATTCTAAGGTAATTATATTATTAAATAGTACTCTATATATATCTCTATATATATAAAATAAATATATTTAATAGTAGGATACTTAATAAGAGATTTAAATATAGTAGGGATTAATAGTATTAAGCTAAATATATAACTAAAAGTAATTATATAATCCCACTAAATAGCTAGGCTCCGGGCTTTACTCTACACAGTAGCTAGTTTATAGGTATTATTATAATAAATTCTTTAATAAAGAGAACTAATAAAATATTTTAATTATTACTAAAGTAATTTATTTATAAAAGTATTTTCTATAGGAGTTTTATAAGGAGTATTAATTCCCTTTATTATATTATTATTGTATTTATTCTTATAAAATAACTTATTTTATTCTAAGAGCTTTATTTATTAATTAAGTAGTTTATTAGTAGAGAGTTTTATTTAACTCTAATATTATTTATATAGTAAATAAGGACTAAGTTTTAAATATATAAAGAACTAGGCTTAGACTTATTTAGGCTAAAGAGTATATAAAATATTATTTATTTAAAACTAAGGAGAGAAAAGGGAAGTTTCCTATAATAAATAAAAAGTTTATATATAAGGGGCTTAGTAGGGGCCTACTAAAGAAGTACTAAGTAGGGACTAGGTAAGTAAATATAAGTAAAGCCTAGACTAATATTATTTAGGTATAGTTTATAATACTAATTAATATTAAATAAACTCTACTTATAAGTCTTTTAATACTTATTCTTAGTAATTAAAAGAAATAATAAATTTATAATAATTATTCTAAATTAATATTATAATAGGGCTTATATTTTACTACTATACACTTTATTTTAAATGTGTGTATAGTATAGGCTATAAGAGCCCTACTATTAAATTTAGTGAGTAGTGTTTATTAAATTTAGGGGGCACTTATTCATAGAATAGTTAGTCCACAACCTATAGTTATAAGACTCGCGAGCCTTATATCTCCGTGCAAAATTTATATAATTCTAAAGTAATAATAATATAATATAGAGATTAATAATTTTAATAATTAATAGTCTAATAAGTATTATAAGTATTAATTATCTAAAATTTCTATTATATATTTTATAATATTATAATACTCTTAATATTTATAATAATAGTATTAATTTCCTAAGTTATTAATAAAACTCCCCTAAATAGTCTAAAGGACTAGGTACTCTGGATTAAGAGTATTAAGTTACTTGTGTATAGTTATAGGGTCTAAAAAGTAATTAATTCTAGTAGTAGTATAAGTTCTATAATCTTAAATCCTTAATATATTAAACTTATAAGGAAGTTAGAACTTCTAAAACCTTTTAATTATTCTTAAGTATATATATAGGGTACCTTATTAGCCTTAGTAACTCCCTTAGGAGATAAGGCTAGGTCTATACTTAGTGGGGAAGATAATTAGCCCTGTGTATAATCTATAGTAAATATATTAACTATGAACTAAGAGCTCTATAAAAAAAGGAGGTCTAAATATACTTTTTAGGCTATTATATAGAATAGTATAATAAAGGGAATTTATATTATTTAGGATTATATTTATAAGAGTATAAGTCTTAAACTTAGAATTTATTATTATTATACTAAGAAAAGCCTTAATATTTAATTTTATAAGTTTAAGTAATATATAAGTTATAGCTCTTAAGAGAAAAGGGCTTAAGTAATTATAAAATATTAATTTATATTAGTATACTCTTATTAAAAATATCTTAATACTAAAAAGAATTTAGAAACTTAAATTTCCTACTAAGAGAGTACTTTTTATAAAGCTTTTATAAGTAAAGTACTTAATATATAATTTATAAATTTATAATTTCTAGAACTTTATAGGGCTTTAAGCTAGAATTATATAAAGTTATAAATATTTATTTATTAAATTAGGAAGAGTAAAGAAGTCTATAATAATATACTTATAATAAATATAATAATTACTAACCTCTAAGAGTTTCTCTTTAATTATAATAATACTTAAAAGAAGAATAAAATAACTTATAAAGCCTTTAAACTAATCTTATAAACTTATAAAGAGCTAATTAATATAATTAAATACTAAAGTTCTACTCTTAATACTTTAAATAAAGGAAAAAGTTAAAAGTAAGTAAAAGCTCTTATTAATAATTACTAAAAATAGAAAGAGTTAATTTTAAACCCTCCTATAATAGGTAAAATTACTTATAAGATTTATTAAATATATTACTTACTCCTAAAATATTACTATATTAATAAAATACTTTACCTAAAAGCCTAGGAGCTAAATTATAGAATTTAAGTAATACTTAAGTATTATATAAATAGTAATTCTAACTTTATAAAGTATGTTTAAAAAATTATAAAGACCTTAGTTTAATTTAATTAATTATATAAAAGGTTAAGAAATTAAGTAGGAGTAACTTTTATAATTTAAAAGTATTATATACTTATAAATTCTATAATTCTAGACTTAAGAGTAATAATATATATTTTTAATAACTCTTATTAATTTATAACCTTAAAAGTAGCCCTATTAGGGAACTTCCTATAAGTAGGGACTTAGAGAGTTCTAATTAAAGCCTATAGGACTACTTATATTTATTTAAAAGAGCTTAAGAGGCTTATTATACTCTAACTTTATAATATAGTATTTTATATAAACTTTATAAGTAACTTAGTATCCCTTTAAAAACTTTATAAATAAGGAATTTAATAAAATATAAACCCTAATAATAATTATATATACTATATAAATTAAAGTCTATTATACTCTCTTAAGTATATTAATAATTAATATATATTAAATTATTAGCCCCTATATAATATAATACTTATAATAATTATCCCTTTATCTAAGCCTACTTTTAATAAACTCCTAAGATTAAAAAAGAGATATAAATTCACTTTTAAAACTATTTAGAGACTTATTTAGGGCTTTATTAAACTCTAATACTATAAATTAAGCTACCTAGGACTAGAGCCTATTAAATATATTATAAATATAATAAGGGGTATATAATTATTTATAAATTCTATAAGTATAAAAATAATTAATTATAAGGTATATAGAATAGGGAAAATATATAGAATAGTTATCATAGTTCTTCTGTTAGTATAATATTTGTTATTAATAGAGATCTAGGTATACGCAGAGAATAGCACGCAGAAGGCTAAATATAGCACTATAGGCAGTGTATTACGGCAGTATTTATCATAGTGGGTATGGCACCTATTATAATAAGTATTAGCATAATAAACTTATAATATCTACCCCCCCATAATAAAAAGATGCAATCGGCCCAATTACCCTTATTGCTATATATAACCCAATAATAGCGAAATACCATAATTATACTGCGATCTTTAACACTAAATAAAAGAAGGGAAGAACTTATGACTTATAGGCCCTGCTAGCGCGGAGCAGCAGCAGAGGGGGTATCCCATGAGAGTATTAATCATATAATCTATACAACGTATACCTATCGTCGTATTAATCACAGGGAATATTGTTGTTAATGTCGCTGTAGTAGCCATCTTGGCAGTCTCCATGGGGGTCTCCATACCCATCCAAAGAGTCGGCGTAACCGCGAGATTCGGCGTACCCATTGCGAAGGTCCTATAATTTAGCCTTATTTATATTGTAAGTATAGTTATAGGCTTATTTAAGTGTGTAGTTGTAAGCCTTATTATAAGTATAGTTATATATATTATTAATATTATTAGGCTTAATATTATGGGCGTGAATATACTTAGTAGTTTGCTTTTTAGTATACTCCTCAGCTTTTATAATAGTATAGTCCTAGGTATTAATCTCCATAGTATAAATAAAAGCCTCCTTATATACATAGTTATATGCGTCTTAGTAAGTAGCTTTATCTATACCTTCTTTAGTATAGGCTTTAGTATAAGCTTTAGCTTCCTTAGTAGTATACTCATGGGCATCTATTTTATTATTATTATTACTAGAAATAATACTATAATTATTATTATTATTAGTATATATATAATAATAAATTGGATTCCTAGCCCTCTATAAGGGATTCTCCCTATTATTTATAAGCCTATAGGAAAGGTCTATATTACTATAAGAGAACTAATAAGAGTATATTTTATAGTATACTTAGGGTCTCTTAGGCTACTGGGTCCATAGTAATACTGGGCTTAGGATAGGTAGGATAGAGAGTGGGAAACCCAGTGCAGCTAATGTCCACTTTAGTAGAGGGGAAGGTGGCGGTATTAACAATTAAATAACTAGAGCCAGCGGTGGTAGTGATAGTGGTAGTAATGGTAGTAGCGGTGGCGGCAGCACAGAGGGCCTCTTCTATAGGGCTACTTCCGCAATTTAAGTAGCTAAATCTGTATATATATAGGCTTGCTTTGCGGTGTTATAGAGGGTCCAAAGGAAGGGAGCCAGGCTCTATTTAGTATAGCTGGGCGAGGGTGAAGTAGTAGTATCCCTGCGAGGTTTAGTAGGGGTTCTAGGAACTTCGGGATATTAGTTAACTTATGTAGTTAAGGGAGCTAGAGAGAAAGAGAGAGGAGAGGGAGGCCTAGAGGGCAAACAACCCTCTCAAAAATAGTAAAAAAGAGTATTATACGAGGAGTAATTAATAGTATAAATCTAGTAGTAATTATACTAATTTTAAGGGCTATAATTATTAGTATATATATAGTAAAAAAGCGCATTTCTACTATGGAAGTCCACACTATATTTATAGTAAAGCTCTAGTTAGTGGTAATATTAGTAGCGAGGCTAAGAGCTCTAAATAGCCTCAAGGGCCTCAATCAATAGCCATTCTATTAAATCCCACAAGCCTCCCATAGAGGGCTCGCGAGAGTGGTATTATTAATAATATAAAGAGGGTTAGCTTTGTGTAGAGTCTCGAGGGGATTCAAAGATTATTAGTAAAGCTAGTGCGCGCATATTAGTAGTGTAAGTGTGAGTTTTAAGACTATTATAGAGTAAATTATATAAGATAGTATAAATTAATTAATTTACTTTATTATAAAATAATTTATTCTACTATACTTATTAAGATTTAATTTATTTAACCTTAAAAATAAGTACCTCCCTTCTCTTTTATAAAGAGATTTTATAAGAGAATATATTAAATATATATTAAAATTACTTATTACTAGTAATAATTTACTTTTTTATATTATTTATATAATATATTAAATATATTATAAATAGTAATAATAAAGTAATAATTCTATAGTAGTATACTCTCTCCTAGTCCTTTAAAATACTTAAGAGGGGTAATAATTATATTTAACTTATTTAACCTCTTTTTATTAATTTAACTTATTTAGCCTCTTTTTTATTAATTTAATTAGTTATATTAAATTACCTAAATCCCTATTGTTTTATATTATTTAATACTTAATCCCTCTCCCTTTTATATTTCTAAAAATCCCCTCCTTCTTATAATAATCTCTACTTTTAATCTCTCCCTCTTATAATCTCTACTCTAGATCCCTCCCTTTTATTATCTCTAGCCTAAATCTCTCTCTTTTATAACTATAAGAGTTATGGCTAGAGCCTAATTAGGTCGTTCCAATAATCGTTAATGTAGGGGTTGGTAGATATATTAACTAAAGCTTAGGGAGCCTAACTCCCTACTATAGAGTTTTCCTAATATATTATAGAGCCTTGGTGGGCCTTTACTAGTTAGTCACCTGAGGTATCTACTATAGTATCTGTGTTTTAGTGTTAGGTCCTTATAATTGCCCCCCTCCCCCTGGTTTTGGTCCCCAAGGCCCGAAATATGGGTTTCCGGGTGTTGTAATGGCCCCCCTTTTTCTTAGGTTTCCAGTATTATAATACTAGTATTAAACTTATTATTAGTTATATAGTAACTACTTCTTATGTAATATTTACTTTCCTTTATTATATTTAATTATTATAGTTTATCCTCTATATATTATTATAAATAATACTAGGTATTTTTAGGTTTTTTAAGTATTTATTTCCCATTATTATATATTATTTAACTCTAAAAGTTAATTCCTTTATTTATATAATACCTTACTATATAATTACTAGTATATACCTATTATAAATATAAATATTATAGATTTTTTTATGGGATTTACTTTTTCTTAGATTTTCCCTCCTTAGTTATCTTTTTCATAAGTATTATATTATGTCTTTTTTTATTAATTTTTCTTATTTTTTTTAATTCTTTTCTTTTTTCTTTATCTCCTTATTAGTTATTTATTATTTATTTTTATAATATCTCATATTATTTATATATTATAGACTTTTAATAAGTTTATTTATAATCCTACTATTTTATTCTCCTACCTCCTTAATAATACTAATAGTAATTACCCTTACCTTAATTATCTTTTATCTATATATATTAATATTCTCTAGTTTTAGTATACCTATAATAAGTATATAGTAACTTGCGTCCTCTATAAGTTCTATAAGTAGAAATGCACTACTATAAGTATTATTAATTTATTACTAAGTATTTAGTAAGCTGATTTTAATTCTTAGGTTCCTTATAAGCTCTAGGGTATAGCCTAATTTACTTAAAATACCTTCTACTATATTTATAAGTAGAATATAACTAAAGATCTTAATTCTAATAAGTATACCTATTATATTTACTTTATTACTAAGTATGTAAGTACTTAGTAGTAGTTTATTAGTCTAATTAAAGACCCTATTAGTAATAGTAGCTCTATTAATATAAAGTAATTATAAATCTAGGAACTTATATCTATTCATAAGTATCTTTCTCTAAATATTTTAATTTAAATAAGTCCTTTACTAGTAATTCTTTAATTATTCTCTAGTTAGATTCTAATTCTATTCTAGGCCTAGATTCTTATCTCTAAGAATAATATCCTTAATTATCTTAATAGTACTTTACTATTATATTTATGGAATAATACTATTACTAAGGGTCTTTATAATACTATTACTAACCTTAGTAATAAGCCCTATACTAATAAGGTTCCTCCCACTATAGCTAGGGAGTAATTTACTTACTTCTCCTTTAATAAGGACCTCTATATTACTCTTACTAAGTACCTAGTAAATAAGGTCCCTTATTATACTATTATTATTCTTAGTATTTATTCTATAGACTATAGTATTACTACCTATACTCCTACTAAGTATACTCTAGTATAATTTATTATTAATTATTCTCTAAAAAGACCTAGGGTTAGTACTAAGGGTAAGAGTAAGGGTAAGGCTAAGTTAGTTATTATTATAAGTTTAAATATAGAGAAAGAGAGTAAGAGTAAAGTTAGTAGAAATAGTAATAATAGGGATAAGAGTATTAATAATAATAGTACTAGTATAGAGGCTAATAGTACCTAGGTTTTTTCCTTTATTAATAATTCCCTAGTAGTTTATTATTAAATTTTAATTTTTATATAACTACTTTTAAGTAAGATACCCTAGTATTAGGTTAGCTTTTGGGCTTGAATTAATTTCTCTCCCCTTATAATTTTCCCCTAATTTTTAATTATTTAATAACTTACCTTTAAATTATTAGTAAAACTCTTTTTTATTCCTAATTATTCTATTTACTATAAGACTTTTGAATTTACTTATTATACTTATAAACTACTTCTTAAGTATTTATTAAATTCTTTACTAACTCCTAAGTATTATACTCTATAGGCTAACTTACTTATTTTATAAAATATTATATTTCTTTACTAGTTCCTTACCTACTTATAATCTTTTCTACTTCTTATTCCTTAGAATTATTTTCTAAATTTAGTAATATTCTACTCTTACTAGCTTTTTACTAGTTATTTTATAGTTTAATTAATATAATAGAGAAAATATTATATATTTACTTATACTTCTCTAGGAGTTATACTCTATATACTTAGGAGCTAATATACTTTATAATTCTAACTTTAATAAATTAGAGCACTAACTTCTTATATTTAAATCTAAAGTTTCTTATTAATAGCCTAATAATTACTCCCTATTAGTACGCCTACTCCTTATATTTAGTATTATAGTACTTTACTTAGGACTTTATAATCTTTTATTAAAAGTCCTAGGCCTTCCTCCTTAATACTATAATATAGTTAATATATTTAATTACTCTCTAAATACTTACTCTCTATATTAGAATATACTTAATATACTAAGAGTAGTATTTATATAGGGCTTTTATTAGTGAGTAATTAATAGTATTATATTTATTATTATTATATATGAATTCTACCTCGGCTAGGTAAGCTACTTATTTCTTTAAGTTATCCCTAGTATATAATTAGAAATACTTCTTTAGAATTTAATAGGTTTATTCTATTTACTTATTAATTTATAGGTGATAGGCTGTGGAGAGCCTCCTCTTAGATTTTCCTCAATTATATAAACTCTTCCTAAAAATAGTTAGTTAGTAGTTTATTTTAATTACTTATAATACCTTTAGGGGTTCCAAAATAATATTCTATATACTTATAGAAAATCCGTACTAGCTTAGTAGCTATTAACTATTTAGTAGTAGGGATAAATATTATAAACTTTATTATCCTATATATAATTATGAGAATTATATTATACTCTTTATTATTATCCTAAGTACTTAGTAGTAATTCTATAATAAAATCTAGACTAATCTCTTAGAAGGAGTGTGAGGGTAGTAGTAGAGACTATAACTAACTATATAACTTATACTATAAGACTTTAACCCCTTAGTAGGTTTAGTAGGTTTTTATATATACTCTAATATTCTCTCCTATATTTAGCTAGAAAAACTTATATTGGACTAGGTTCTTTATCTTCGTGGTACCTATATAGTTTACTCTACTATTATTATAGTATTAGTAAAGGATTTCCTATTATAGGGTTACTTTATATAGAATTACTAATTTTCCCTTTTTAAATAGTATTCTATTAGAATTAAGAGTAAAGTTATTTTTATCTTTAGTAGCTTTATAGGCTTTCTCTAATATAGTCTAGTAGTATTAATTTTTAGCTTATAGTCCTTAAATAAGACTTTCTAGACTACTTAAAGGCTATAAAGTAATTACTATTTTACCTTGAGTAAGTTCCTCTACTATTTAATATAAAATATACTACTCTAGAATAATAACCCTAACTTTAAATGAGTCCTCTATACTTATAAGTACTTACTAAGTATTCTCTAAGTCCCCTTTTACTCTTTAGCTTTAGGTAATAATAGTTATAATAGAAGTAGTATTACTAGTTAGCCCTAAAAGGCTTTACTAATTAGGGGCTAAGGAGTCCCCCTTCTTATAGGAATCTATTTAAGTTAACTTAAGTATAACTTAGGTGGCTTAGATAAAAGCTTTAGTTATCTCTAATTTACTTTTTAGGTTTATAATTAATATTTTAATTTTAATTAGTAATTTATTAATAAGTTTTAGCTTCTTTATAAGGGTTAATAGGATATTATTATACTTTATTTCCCCCTTTATATAGTCTAGCCTCCTAAATAGACTATTCATAGAATTACTAATACTTAATTAGTATTCTAGGTTAAAATTAAAGGTAAATAGCCTAAATACCTACTTAGTAAGTTTTTCCCAAAGGTCCTATGCTAGGGTAATAATAATACCCTTAAGAGCCTAGTAATTAATAAGGACTATAAACTTCCTTAATATCCCCTAGAGGTAGTGGCTCTAGTATTCCAGGCTCTTAATAATTACTAGTAATTCCTGTTGCCCTATTACTTATTTTTGTTTAGTATTAGAGAGCTTTTGTGAGTAGTATATAATTAGTTATTATTATTCTCTACTATTTTATTAGGATAAGATCCCTAAGATAGTTTTAGTTAAGGTGTCCGTCTTAACTTTTGTCTCCTAGGTAGGGTCCTAGTACCTTAATATAGTTACTAAATAGAAAGTAGTCTTTAGTTAATTAAATACTTATTATACCTTCTCTAGTTAGATAAATTTACTCTTTTTTATTCTATTCTTACTCCCTTTTAATAAGGCTATTATTAGTATAATAATTACTAAGTAATTAATAATAAACTTCTAATAGAAGTTATAAAATCCTAGGAATACTTAAATATCTTAGAAGGTCTTTAGTGGTTATTACTTCTTAATAGCTACTACTCTAGAGGGCTCTATTAAGATCCCTTTTTGTCCTATAATATAGCCTAGGAATTCTACTTCCTACCTATAGAAATAATATT
>JAXISO010000840.1:0-10974 GCA_036785465.1 Colletotrichum agaves | reverse complement strand
AAATCCAAATACATATATTTATATTTATAATACTAATACAAAATTATTTTTTAAAGACATTACAAATATAAATACATCTTCTTTTAAAATAATAAATATATTATAAATATATATAATGTATTTGTATTTATATTTGTATTTTGTATTTGTATTATGTATTTTTAATGTATTATATATTATTTTAAAAGACTCTGCCTAGAGTTAAATTAATTAATAAGAAGATAATACTTTTACTAGGAAAGTCTTACTACTTCCTAATTAAGTTAATAAGTTTAATAGACCCTACTTTTAATTTAGTAAGAGTTATTATAGTCTTCCCTTTAAGTATAATCTAGTCTTTAACTTTATAAGTATTCTTAAGCCCCTTTTATTTATTTATATTAGAAATTTCCCTTTTAATTTTAATATTCCTATTCTTACTAGCTTAAACTCTCCTTCTAGTATACCTAGTAAGTATATATTTAATATAACTATATATTCTCATAAGTTAAGAATATATTTAATTATATAAATATTTTAAATTTAGGGTATTTTAAAATAATATAGAAGCTATATTAAACTATTTAGTAAAAATTAAAAAGTAACTAGTTAATTATATAGACTTTTTAATAATATTACTAAAATAAATTATAATACTAAATACTATTATTACTTCCTCTAAAAATATTAGTATTTAACTTAGAGTTTCTACTTTTCAAATTTTATAATATATATTTTCTACTTATTCTAATATAAAGTAATTTCTAATTATATTAAGAAAGTCTAAAGTTATATTATTACTCTTTATTTCAGGAATATTTTATAAGAAGTATTAAGTATAATATACTTCCTAATTAAAAATCTAGTATATAATACTTATATTAGTAAATAACTTTCATAGAATTATATTATACTTAGTAATTATATAAATATTAAAAATAATTATAATAAGAGTAAGTCTTTTCCTTACGGAGTTTAATATATTTCTATCACGGGACTAGTAGTATTAGTACAGTCTAGTCAGTACTTTATAGCTACCAGGTAGCTTAGTTAGGCCCTAATAAGCCTAATAGAGTATATATACTAGACTTATAGCTACACTTCCTATTAATATAATTAAGCCTTCTTTGAACTATTTAACCCTATACATGCCCGTGAGTCTACTATAGTTATAAGCCTAGCTCTAATTAAATAATTTATCTCTAGACTCCTTTTTATTATTTTTATTTAAGACTACTAAAGTACATAGGAGAGACTTTATTTCTCCTTATACTATTTATTAAATAATTTAATACTTATTATTTATATTTAAAATAAATACTTCTATTAAATAGATTATTATTAATTATACTGTAAAGATGAGGGATAATTAGTTAACTTAGTGAGTATCTTTTTAATATTATACCTAATCCTAGGGAATCTAGAATAAAATTAACCTAGATATTAGGCTATAAAAGGAACTAATTACTACTAATACTTTACCTCCTATAATTAAATTATTTATTATTAAAGAGTAAGAAAGATACTAATAATTATACTAAACTACTCTTTTAGAGTACTAATTTACTTTCTAAATAGTTAGGGAGTACTCCTAGAGAGTACTCTAGTACTATAAACTCTAATAGAATTACTATAGTTATTACCTATTATAAAAGATAATATCTATAGTAACTAGTAGAATATACTTAAAATATATATAACTAACCTAATAAGTATAAATATAGTCCTCATAGGCTATTATAATTATTAGAACTACCTAGAGAAGTTAGTATATATTAATATTTTAAAACTAAAATACCTTAATATAATATATATAAGTAATAATTTATTTTAAGGTATACTAAACTCCCTAAGAAAGAAACTTATACTTATTATAATTACTTCTAATACTTATATAATTACTAAGTATAATATAATTTTATAAAAAGTATTTATTAATATAAGTATTATATATTAAATCTCTAATTAGGAAGTATATTATACTTAATATCTCTTATAAAATATTCTTTAAATAAAGGGTATTAATATAATTTTAGACTTTCTTAATATAATTAGAAATTACTTTATACTAGAATTGTAAAGGGCTGGGCCTGGGCTTATTCAGCCTGAAGAGTGCGCAAAATACTGTTTATTTAGAACTAAGGAGGGAAAGGGAAGTTTCCCGCGATGGATGAAAAGTCTGCACATAAGGGGCCCAGCGGGGGCCCACCGGAGGAGCACCGGGTGGGGACCGGGTGAGTAAGCACGGGCAAAGCCCGGGCCAACATTATCCGGACATAGCCCATAACAAGAATAAATAGAAAATATATATTATAAAATTTAAAAAGTAGAAACTCTAAGTTAAATATTAATAACTTTAGAGGAAGTAATAATAGTATTTAGTACTATTATTTATTTTAGTAATATTATTAAAAAGTCTATATAATTAATTAATTACTTTTTAATCTTTATTAAATAATTTAATATAACTTTTATATTATTTTAAAATACCTAAAATTTAAAATATCTATATAGTTAGATCTATTCTTAGCCTATAAAAATATATAACTATATTAAATATATACTTACTAGGTATATTAGAAGAAGAGTTTAGGCTAGTAAGAATAGGGATATTAAGATTAAAAGGGAAATTTTTAATATAAATAAATAAAAGGGGCTTAAGAACACCTATAAAATTAAAGACTAAATTATACTTAAAGGGAAGGGCATAATAACTCTTATTAAATTAAAAGTAGAGTCTATAGAGCCTACTATTTTAATTAGGAAGTAGTAAAACTTTTCTAATAAAGCTATTACCTTATTATTAATTAATTTAATTCTAGGTAAATTTAAGTTATAGCCCCTAAGTATTTTTAATATACTTAGAGTTTTTATTTATTTATTTATTTAGAGTATAGTTATGGATACTTATAATACTATATATTTAGTAAATAATATACCTCTATTTAATCCTAAGATATTTATTATTAAGACTAGTACCTACTATATATAATATAGAATAGGTAAATTACTTATTCTTAGTACTAGAATATATATTATAAAAAATATCTTAGCTAATTTATATATACTACTCTTAGAGAATTTAATTTTAAAGAATATAGTATATATAAGGGATTTTTATATTAATATTATTTTAGAAATACTTATTAAATATACTAGTATATAGTATTATAAATAAAATAATACTCTTTACTATAAATATATAATTAATAGTATTATTCTTTATTAACTTATATATTAAATTAATATTATACTCTTTAAATATAAATTACTATAAAGGGCTAGGCCTGGGCTTGTTTAGCCTAAAGGGTGGGCAAAATACTATTTATTTAGAACTAAGGAGGGAAAAGGGAAGTTTCCCATAATAAATGAAAAGTCTGCACATAAGGGGCCTAGTAGGGGCCTACTAAAGGGGCACTAGGTGGGGACTAGGTGAGTAAGCACAGGCAAAGCCTGGGCTAATATTATCTAAGTATAGCCTATAATATTACCCCCCTCCCCCCCCCTCCTATCCCGGGGGGGGTAATTACTAGGTTATTATTATTTAATATAATATTCCTATACCTCTCCTTAAATTACTCTAGAGCTACTATCTCTACTACTATAGCTACTAATTCTTATATTAGGTTTATATACTTAATTTACTTTATAAGGGCCTCCCTCTATTACTCTCTACCTACTTAATAGGACTTTACTACTAGAATATTCTTAACCTCCTATTTAGCCTCACTATTATTATTTATAATAAGAGGTAACTATATATTTATTATAACTTACTTAGGTAGGGGGTTATTAGTAGCCCTCTAAAGGAGGTCTATATAGAACTTTGGGTATATAAAGCCTAGTATATTAAATTCTATTATAAGGGGGGATATTACTTATACTACCTTATACTTATAATATAATTAGGAGAGCTTTTTACTTAACTATAGGGACTTATAATTAATTATATTTAATTATACCTTATTACTTACTTAGTACTTCTTTACTAATAATTACTTTTTATTAATTTAATTCTTAGTTCTTTATTATATAAATACTATCTCTATATAAATAAACTCTATAACTAATTTAATCTAGTTAATTAATTACTAGGCTACTACTTCCCTATTAGAGAGTACTCTAGTAACCTCCTCTATTATTAGGATTAAGTTAATATAGTATTTATACTCTATAAAGAAAGGTATTATTTTAATAGAATTATACTATTAATTATAGAATATTAATTAAATAATAGGTAATAGGTTCCCCTAATTATCCTAGGACTAATAAATAAAGGCCCTTAGTATAATCTAAATTTCTTAATTATATTACTTTATATTATTTATTATTTATAGGTAGTACTTAGTACTTAGTAAGTAGGTTATACTTATTAGCTTATAGAACTTCTCTTAAAAGTAATTTACTTAGTTTAACCCCCTATTATTAATAATAAATTATAGTATTCTATAGAAGTAGTAATAGTAAATAAGGAATTACTAAGTATAAGTTTTAGTCTTTATTATATTTATTTCCTCTAGGATTAAGAATTTACTTAAGTAGTTTATAATAATTTATAAGTAGTAGCTCTTTCTCCCCTTTATTAGAGGAAGGTTAGTAATAAAGTCTATAAAGAGGTTAGAAGATAATTAATTAAGTACTAGGAGGGGCTTTAGGAAACTCCTCTTAGCCTACCTCTAAATATAGACCCCCCTTTATATATATTATAGTTTCTTATGAATTATTATACTATTTAGGACTACCCTAGTTAGTAAAACCTCCTACTTATAATTTCTAGGGTACTATTCCTCCCTAGGTAACTTATAATACTAGAGTTATAGGATTCCTATATTAGCTTTATCCTAAGCTTATTTAGGGGGTAGTTTATATTATTATTACTAAGAACTTATAATCTCCCCTAAAATACTAGTCTATCTAGAGTATTTATTTTATACTTTATAATTTATACTTTAAGGTAGAGGTCTAGTAGGAGACTATAGTCCCCCTAGTAAATAATTATATAAACCTACTAATACTAGGTATTCTTTTTTATAATATAATTCTAGAGTTCCTAGAGATTAAGTTTACTATTAAAAATCTAGGTATTATTAACTCCTATATAGCCTACCTAGGGCCTACTAAGTTAGGTATTATTAGGAATAACTTAAATTACTTACCCCTATTATTAGTTATTATTCTAGCTCTTAGGAGTATTTTACTCCTAGTATAAGAGAGTATTAGGAATTATTATTTAGGTACTAGGTTAGTATTTAAGGTAGAAGTTATACTTAGTTAACTCCTTAGTCTATTAGTTTTATTTTTTTATAAGGTATTATTTTTTTATAAAGTACTTAAGACTTTTATAATTTATAAGTACTTTAAACCTCTTAATACTCCCTAATTTTATTCTTTATACTTTTAAATAGGATAATATTACTAAAAGTTCCTTATTATAAATAAGGTAATTATACTTAATAGGGGAGAGGTATTATAAGTAGAAAGCTACTAGGTACCTAGTACCTTACTTATCTTCCTAGGTTAGTATACTTCTTAGTATAAAGCTAGAGTAGTCTATTTCTACTATTATTAGGGTATTTAGGTTAAACTAGTAGAGTATTAATTTTATTATAAAGAGCTACTTTAATTCTTAGAATACTTATTACTACTTTAATATTTATTTAAAGGGAGTATTCTTCTTTGTTAACTTTATTAATAACTCTATAATTATATTATACTAAAGTATAAAGACCTTATAATAATTAATAAATTTAAGGAAATTTTAAACCCCCTTAAGAGTTATTAAGGGGAGCTAGCTAGTAATTATAATTAACTTCTTAGGATTATAGGAGATACTCTTTCCTATAATTATTATAAAGTCTATATACTTAACTTTAATAATAGAGAATTTATACTTTTTAGGGTTTAACTATAACTTAGTAATTAAGAGGTAACTAAGTACTTAGTAGACCTTATTTTTATAATTACTCTAAGACTTACTAGAGTAAATTAGAATATTATTTATATAAGTTATAATAAAGTTATTTAGGAATTAGTAGAGGTAGGTATTAATATATTATTAGAAGGTAATGGGTGCCCTAGTAAGATTAAAGGGGTAGACTACCTATTTAAATAATTTATACTTTATTTAGAAGGCTATTTTTTCCTAATTAGCTTTATTAATTCTAATTTTATAAAAGGCTATAACTATATTAAGCTTAATATATTATTTTATAATAACTACTTTTTAGAGGGTCTCTAAAATTAAGGGTAGTAAATATTAGTTTTTCTTAGTAATAATATTTAGAGCCTAATAATCTATATAAAAATAAATTCCTTCTCCTAGCTTCTTAATAAAGAGTATTAGGGCCCTTATAGTAGAGTTATTAATTTTAATAAAACTCTTATTTAGTAGGTTCTTTAAAGTCTTCTTTAATATAAGAAACTTCTCTCTTAATATATTATATAATAGCCCCTAGGGGAGCTTTAGTATATAGCCCTTCTTATTTAGGATTAAGGGGATTTTATAATTTATATTAAAGTAAATAGAGGGTAATTAATAAATTATATTAAGTTAGAATAAATTAGGGAACTCCTTAAAAATATATATTAATATATAATCCCTAGAGTTAATAAACTTTTTTAGTACTAGGGCCTTCTTAATATTCTTTAGGCTTATAAATATTACCTAATAAGTAGTAAGTACCTCCTTACTAGCCTTAGCTATATACTAGTATAGGAAGGTAAAGGAGTTTACCCCTAGTAAGTGGGCTAATTAAATCTCTTAAAGACTTATAGGTTCCTCTTAGTACTCTAGGTAAGCTATTATACCTACTTTCCCGTGGGTTATTTATTAGGCCCTAGTATTATAAACTACTTAGTTATTCTCTATTTAAGGCCTACTAAGGTATAGGAGGGAATAGAGGCCTTTAATTATATAAATATAGATTTTATATATATACCTACTAACCTCTAGAGTTAGAATAATAATTCCCTAGGTATTACTAGGTAATAACTTAGTAATATACCCCCTTATTTTTCTCTTCCTTTTATTAATAAATAATAAGTAGAGTCTCTTTATAAGGGAGGTATTAATAATAGTATATATATTATAATTAGTATTAATTAGTATATAAATTATATAGCCTCTATTAATTCTTATTTAAATAGTAGTTAATTACTAATTACTCTTTTATTCCTATTTTTATTACTCTCTTTATTCTTAGACTTCTACTTAAATTAGCCCTAGTGCCTAACTTTATATTAGAGTTACTCTTTTCTTAACTCCTTATTACTTAAGGGGTTATTATTACTTCCTAGGTCCTTATTTATATTACTTATAGGTAATTTAACCTTTAAGACTCTTATAGAGGTATTCTTCTTTTAATTTAAATAGTTCTACTAAATATAGCCCACTTTACTATAATTATAGTACTTATAGGGGTCTCTCTAATACTTTAGGTTATTATTAATAAAGAAGAGGGACTTTATAGAGCCCTAGTAATTATACTACTTAACTATAGAGCTAGTTATTATAATATCCCTATTAGTATTATAATTAATAGTCCTATAGTAAGGTACTAGGTAATAACTAACTAGTCCCTTTATATATTTGAATTTCTATATAATATCCTGGACCTTTATAAGTTATTTATTATACTTTATAGGGAGCTCTATAGTAATTAAGAGCTCCTTTAAATAAGGTACTAGGGTAGTCTCTAAGAGGGAAATCTAAATTATATCCAGCTAGTTATATTTATTAGTCTCTATTAAGGTCTTCTTAAAGTAGGGAAGAAAAGTAATAAGCCTCTTATTATTTTTTTACTAGAGCCCCTATAGTTAAGCTACTACTTAGGGCTAACTATTTAAATCTAAATATATTTAATTTAAGTATATTATAAATATATTTAAATTATAAGTACTACTTAAACTCCCTATTATATAAAAAGTTTTAATTACCTACTAGGAACTAGTATTTAAATAGGTATTAATTAAGTACTAATATTTAAAGTTACTACTATAGAAGTACTTATTAATTTTAAACTTAGTTTTTATTTATTAAGCCTAAATTTAGTATTCCCTTTACTTACTTAAGAATTTTAGTAGGAGGGATAAGGGCTTTTAGTAGTAGGTAATTACTAGGGGGGAAATAAGGTATTTAGCTACTTATATAGTAGGAGTTATAATTAATATTAAGGCTAGGGTATTCTCTATTATAAGGAGAGTAGTAAATATAGGTACCTAGGGAAGTACTAGGTGGCTTACTAAGGTAGTAGTATTCCTTTTTATTAGCTTATTTATTAGCTCTATAATTCTCTAATAGAAAGAATTAATAAAGTATTTTAACTATTACTAAAGTAATTTATTTATAGGAGGGCCTCCTATAGGGATTTTATAGGGGGTATTAGTTCTCTCTATTATATTATTTATTATATTATTTAATAGCTCTTATTTATTCTAGGAGCCTAGTTTACTAATTAGGTAATTCACTAGTAGGGAACTATACTTAACCCTATTATTATTTATATAGTGAATAAGAACTAAGTTCTAAATATATAAAGGGCTAGGCCTGGGCTTATTTAGCCTAAAGAGTATATAAAATACTATTTATTTAGAACTAAGGAGGGAAAAGAGAAGTTTCCCATAATGGATAAAAAGTCTATATATAAGGGGCCTAGTGGGGGCCCACTAGAGGGGCACCGGGTGGGAACTAGGTAAGTAAGCACGGGTAAAGCCCGGGCCAATATTATCCGGGCATAGCCCGTAATAATTACTTTTTAATTACTTTTTCTTATAGATTCTAACTAATTTAGTAAGTATAATTATATATATTAAAATCTCTAATACTTATTATAAATAAATATTAAAAGAGCCTAGAATTAATTATATTATTAATACTATATTATAATATCTCTATATTAATTATTTAGAACCTAAGGTACTCTCTAAGCTAATCTTTATAATAAGGGGGGTAAAGGTTATAGAACCTATAAAGATTTAATATAAGGCTTACTTAAAAGCTTATACTTATTATATTATTTTAAAATACTTATTAGAAGATTAATTCCTATACTCTTTTTAGTATATTACCTAGGACTTATTTAATTACTCTAGTAGTAGGTATAGAAATAGGTTATAATTATTTATAATTAAAAATAAATTTACTAGAATAAAATAGGGCTTTATATTATAAAATAAATAATAAGAGAGTATTACTAAAATATTTTATTATTTTAAAGTATAAATTATTAAATAATTTTAACTTAGTATTTATAAAATATATTAAAATTTAGAATATATTATTATAGGTATTCTAGGACTAATAACTTTTAAGGAATAAATAAAATAGTCTAGAATTAATTTAGAAACCCCTCTAATAAATACTAAGGAGCCTATAGGAAGTATTAAGAAGGCTAATAGAGAAGTTATTAATAAAGAGCTTACTATATTATTTAGTACTAAGTTATTAAAGAAAGTATAAATAGAATTAGTGTTAACTACTATTTATATTAATAATAATTATCTATAAATAATAAAGGACTAGAGATTACTAAATTAAATTCTATAGAAATAACCTTAGTAATATAGGAATTATATTACTATTAATTTAACCTAAGACTTATAATTATATTTTAATAGACCATATATATATAGGTATAAGGCCTATATTTTATTTTATAATTATAAAGTAAGTAATAAATAATAAAACTTTAAAATTAAGGTATATATATATATAGGATATTTAATTAGTTACTACCCCTAAATTTATAATCTCTTTTAAATTTAAATACCTACTTCTAATAAAGTAGTTATTTCACATAATATTATATTTATCAAAATATTATTTTATAATAAAGAAGATTCTATAATTATAATTATAACTAATAAAGTAAATAAGTTACTTTAAGAATTATAAATTAAACTACTATATTAAATTATAATTCTTAAAGTACTTAGGGAGTATAATAATTTAATAATATCTCTACTAATTATAAATAATATTCCTTAAGAAGAGTTATAAATAATTAATATATTTTAAAATATTAAGTATACCCCCCTAAAATTAGAGACTAGTAGTAAACTCTTTTCCCCTAATTCTTTACTATCTCCTAAAAGTATATTAAATAGAAATATAAGAGTAAATAATAAAGATAATTCGGATACTAAATAGACTAATAACTAGTAGAGTAATCCCTAGGACCCTAGAATAAATACTAAAGAACTCTATAATACTATTAAATAAAAGGAGACTAACTTAGTTATTAATAGTAAATAACTAGAATTAAATATATATTAAATAATTTCTATAATAATAAATAAGGAGACTATTATAATTAATAATAATAAGAATAAGTCTAAATAGCCCCTAGGAAAGTAAAAATATACTTATAAAGTCTATAAGTTATTAACTAAGTATAACTAAAGACTTACTAAGTTAGGGAGTAGGGAATTAAAAGAACCTCCTTAAATTTTATTTATAAGTTAATTTAATAATAAGGTTAACCTAACTTATAAACCCTTTAATAATTCTAAACTCTTTTTAGAATATAACCTTATACTCTAGGACTTATTATTCATAATATTTATACCTAATTAGTAGACTATACTATAAGAGTAAAACTTAGAGTATATTACTTTATACTCTATTATTATAGGTACTAGTAGGAAATAACTAAAATAAATAATACCTATAAAGTAAATACTAAATACTATAGGGAAAATATAATATTATAGAAATACTCTTCCTAGTTCTTCTATAAAATAAAAAAATATATACTAAGTTAATAAATTACTTTTAATAATATAGAAAAAAATAATATATACTAAAATAAATAAAATAGAATCTTTAAGTACTTAGGAGATTATTAATTAGTATAAAGTAATAATAAAACCTATATTATTTAAGTAGGTTTTCTCTTATAAATTTAATAAAAATAATTACTTAAATTACTATAAAGTATAAGTAGTTATACAAGGAGATATATAGGCTACAAATACTCTCTAAAATACCTATATAAT
>JAXISO010000839.1:0-10994 GCA_036785465.1 Colletotrichum agaves | reverse complement strand
ATATACTTAAATAATTAAAGTATTTAAATTCTATAATTACTAGGTATTAATATACTTATATTAAAAGGTACTATTCTATATAGTACTCTTTAGAATAATTAAGTTTATAGTTTATATTTATAAATTAGTTAGTAAATATATAAATATTTTAGAAATATAAGAATATATATATATAGGTTTATATTCTCTAAAATAATAACTACTAAGGACTTAGAAACTTAGAATAAGGCTTCTAATTATATATAAATTAATAATAATATATAGAGAAAATACTAAAGTATAATAAACTATTAAGAAATTAGTAAATAAGTATTTTAGGGGGACTAATTATAGGGTACTATATAAAATAGAGTAGAATAGTAATATTATTAATTATATTAAGAATAAGTAATATTTTATATAGGATTCTATATAATATAAATTAAGGTAGAGGTTAAGAAAAATTATATATAAAAAGATATAAGTAGTAATACTAGTACTTAAGATTCAGAGGAACTATATAGGAAAATATATTAACTAAAAAAAATAAGTAAGGTTAGTATACTTATAAAGTAATAGTATAGGGAAAAAAATAAAAGAGGAGGAAGTTTAATACCCTATAATAACTTAATATATATTTTTAGGATTATACATGGACTAATACCCTGCCCTAACTAGAATTATATAACCACCGCAACCCACAATTATGTAACTACTGCCTAGCTACATCTCCATTATTCTAGCTTCTGCGTGGGTGTGGGCGTAACCGCAAGTTGAATTTTGACCCAGTGCCCCCTGCGAACTGCCGTAGTCTGGGCCAGGCAAGTGCCCAAGGGCTACTACATGCCGCGCAAAGAGGGCCACCAATTCTCCACCGACCGCTGCACTCTGGACCTCGCCCTGAACCCCAACATCCTCATCCACTGCCAGCGCCAGCGCCTCCTCCTTGAGCTGCAGTACCACCACCAGTGCGTCGGCCTGTACCAACCCTTCATCTGCTTCGCCGCGGCCGCCGACACGTCGACCCCGGTGGCCGACGGGAACGCCACCGCCGGCCTCTACCACGCCATGGCCCTCACCCGGATCATGCACCAGGTGCTCGCCGCGTCCGAGGCCCTGAGCGGCGTGTACCACGTGATCCGCTGGCAGAAGACGGCCCTTTTCACCATGCTCGCCTACTCCTACGCGTTTCCCCTCAGCCACGCCCGGCACGCCATCCGCGCGTGTGTCGACAAGGCCATCGCCGTCGTGGAAATGTACCGCGACGTGCTGCCCGACGCCCCGGCCGTCGCGCTGACGGCGCGCGCCCTGCAAAAAGACGCCAAGGCCGTCGTCGACGGGTTCTACACCGGCAGCCAGTGGTTGCCGTCGTCATCCTCGGCGGCCCCGCCGAGCAGCTCCGTATCCGCCATCAACGACTCGTCGTCGTCGTCGCTGTCGTTGAGCGACAACTGGCTCATCTCGATGGATCCTTCGGCTCTCGATTCCGACCATCAAACCTTAGACTTTACTTCGCTAGAAATAGATTTGTTCCCCCGGGCTGCACTGGGCGTCGGAGATGATTGGGATATGGCGGACTCTCTATGGGACAGTGAGAATCCTCAAGGGGGAGTGCTGCATTGGACCCGTGGGCTTTAGTAAACAACATAACGCCTTATTGTTTTGTGTTGTTGTTTTTGTTGTATTTAATGCCATGGCGGCAAGGGCAAAGCCCTTGCTATAGACCTCCTAGAGAGTATATAGTAGAGAGAACTATAGACTTAGTTTATTTACTTTGTAGTATATAGCTTTATATATATTATTTAAATTCTATTTAATAACTATTATATATTTTTTTCCTTAGGAATTCTTTTAGCTTTCTTTATTTCTTTATTAAATTCTTATAATAAAATACTATTTAATTAAAACTAAGGAATTAAAGGGAAGTTCTCTTACTAAATAAATAGTCTATATATAAGAGACTTAATATACTTATTTATATACCCTTGTGTACTCTACTTACCCCACTTAACTTAATCTCACTATAAGTATTAATTTACTATATTAAAGTAGTTACTTTAAGGTAAGTAGTTAAGTGAGGTAATTATACCTAAATATAGGAGTAAGTTGTTATTATTATTATTATATTATTTAATGCCCTTATCCACCTCTAAGAGGCATAAGGTATTTATACTAGTAGGCTACTAAGAATATATATTTATATATAATAATAAAGAGTAAATATATATTCTAATAAATAAGGTTTAAATATATATAAGGCTAAAAGGCCTTATAATATATTCCCTATATATAGTATAAAAAAGTAAAATATAAAAATAGTATATATATAGAGAGGGGTAGAAATATTAATAGTAATAATAGTTAATATTCCTTATATAAGTAAGTACTACTTAAGAGATATATAGTATTATAGTTAATATAGGAGAAGAGAAGAGAGAGAGAGTATATATTAGAGGTAAATATATATAAAACTAGGTACTAGCCCTTGTGAGGGGGTCTAATATTAATTTAGTAACTAAGAATTAGGGTAGTTTACCTAGTAGAAACTAGGACTTACTAGATTAAAATGAGAGCTAAGGATTTTATAGGTAGGGCTAATTCCTTTATTAAATAGGTAAGTAATTAAATACTCTTTAGTTTTAAATTAAGTAGGTTTTTAATTCTATAGTATTAAAGACTAGGGGGGAATATACTATTATAAGATATAATATCCTAAAATATAATACTTAGGGGAGTACTACTAAGTTTAGTATTAGGCTTATAGTAGTTCCTAGGATAAATTTTATTATAAAAGTAGTTTTAGTATAAGTATAAAATAAAGTCTACTTATTCTACCCCTAATTATAAAATTATAAATTACTTATAAGTAAATTATAAATAGGGATTTTATACTTTTAATAATATAATAGGTAAGTGGGAGCTTTATTCTTATTATATAAGTAATAAAGTTAGGTATTTATATAATTATACTCTTAGTAATACTAAGTAAAGTCCCTATAATTAATTCTAGTTACTAGTAATTAGTAGAGTTCCTAGTAATTAAGTATATAAATTTTCTTAGTAAGCTTAATAAAGACTAATAAACTAAGATTTTTATATTATAAGTCTTTAAGACTATTTTACTACTAATTTAAAAAGATAATCTATTATTATTCCCTAGTATATTATTAAATATAGCTTTATATTAGGGGGTATATATAAAGGTTATTTAATTATATTATTATACCTTATTTAGTTAATTTATTTACTATTTTATTACTTAGTATATTTATATATTTTAGGGATTACTAAACTTTTATTAGTATTTTTACTTAGTAAACTTTTTATTAGAATTAGAGTATAGTAGTTTATAATAAGGTAAGTGGTACTTTAAAGAGGTAATTAATAGTTACTTAATTATTAATATATATTATAATACTTATAGTATTAGGTTCTTATAATTAAAGGGTAGTGGCTAATTCTACTATAGCTCCTTCTACCTCTTTATTAAAGACTTTAATATAGGGTAATTAATAGGAGCCTCTCTTAATAAGAGTTTAGCCCCTATAAATAACATAATTATAATTAATAGATTCTAGGTTTATTTATAATTTATTAGTATATATTATAATATAGGTTAGTAATTATACTGGGAATTATTATATATAGTTCTCTATTATTATTATTTTACTTTTAGTAGGGTTAATATTTTTTTAGAGTAAGTAATTTTATTTTAGAAAGACTAAGTGGGTAAAATATAGTATATATATTACTACCCTAGTAAGTATTATTAGTTATATTACCTTTTAAAGGTAAGGTGGGTTATAGGTTATTAGTTAAATTATTAATAAGTAATTCTATTATAAAGTTCTAAATTTTATTATAAAATATTATTTAATTCTATTAAGGAGAATAATAATAAGGGGAGTACTAAATTCCTAAAGGAGGTAATTAATTCTTATAGTATTCTATATTAGAAAGTATTCTTATAAGGTAATATTTAATACTACCTAAATTTTCCTAATAATTATTTTAAGATTATTTTTAATTAGTAAGTATATATTTATTTAAGTATAGTACTTTATAATTAACTTTATTTGCCCTAGGTATTATATTTTAGTACTAAAGAGAAGTTTTTAGAATAATAATAGAGTATATGACTTTATATATAATTAGGAAAGGGGTACCTTTAATTACCTAATTAAGCCCCTTTATATACTTTATAATTAATTTAGTAGTTATAGTATACTCCTTAATATAGTACTAAAAGGAGAATTTCTTATTAAATTATATATTAAGTTATTTAATATTAGTACTAGGTTAAATATATTTATTATTATATATTAATATTAGGCTAGACTAGGGGGTAAATTACTAGGAAAAGTATATTAGCTTAGTTTTTATTAAGTTAAAGGTAATTATATTCTCCTTTTTAAATATAATTATCTTATTAAAGATCCCTTATACTCTTTAGTTAGTTTTAATTAAGTTAGAGTTAATATATAATATATTATAGTTATTTATATAATTAAAGTAGTTTCTTTTTAGGCTAATTTAGTATAGGAAGTTAATATAAAGTAAATAGAATATAGGGGAAATAGGGGAACTCTATAAAAGACTATAGAATAGTAATATTATTATTATTTTATATTCTTTATAATAAATATTAGTTATATAGTAGAGGTTAAGTTATTTTATTTAATTAATAAGGAATTTAAGTTAGCTCTAAGTATAGAGTATAGTATAGAGTTAATAATTAATATAATATTAAAGGCCCCTTTAATATTAGTAGTTATAAAAGTAATTATAAGGCCTTTATTTAGAATAATTTCTAAGTTATATACTATAAGCATGGAAAGGTAGGTAGGTAATAAAGTAGTAAAGCTTCCACACGTATATAATAATATATCGGGCAGAGTATAGTATATAAGGATAGTTTTAATAGTTTGTTGTATAATATTTAAATAGAGGAATTTATAAGAATAAAGAAATATATATATTTGTTAAAGTCTTGCTTGCTTAATTGATTAATTAGAAAGGTAGGAATATTTCTAACTTATTATACCTCTTATTATTATACTTAGACCTCTTTAGAGGTCCATATTAGTCCGTTACGGACTACCGAAGTGGGTCCGTGTGGGTCCGTGTGGGTCTAAGTGGATCCGGACCTCCGAAGTGGTCTGTGCGCTGCATTAGCGTACGCTTTGACGCATATTTCTATTATTAGGTTATTATAGCTATATTTAGTAGTATTAGCATATAGTATAAAACTATATACTATTCAACTGTAAATTTTATAAGGAATTCAAATATCCAATCCATTTCTTCATATCGTATAAGATAATAAAGATATAGATAAATATAGAATATTTAAATTCTTTATATATAAATATAATTATAAAAGAATATATATTAACCTTATAAGTTATATTCTTATATATACTAAGTACTTAATAATATTTATTAATAATAAGGTAGAGAGGGCTTTAATTATTTATAAGTAGAGAATATTATAGTGAATATAGAATTATATTATTTATTTAGTAATAAGTCTCTTAAGCCCCTTATTTATAATAAAAAGAAGTAAAATTAGTTACTAGTTTTTATATATACTAGTATTTTAATTTATTTTAGGAAGAAGTAATACCTTAGTTTTATACTAGGGGAGGGGGTAATACTCTAAGTAGAAGTAAACTTTATAGAGTTAATATATATATATTTTAATATATAGTTAAGTTACCTAGAGTATAGTAATTATAATTCTATTAGGCTCTAGAGTAATATTACTTATACTAAGGACTATATTATAAAGTTTTAGGTAATTAATTTTAACTTAAAAGGGTATTTTATAGTAAGTATATATTAGGGTAAGTTTTAGTAAATTATTCTTTATTAAATTCCTCTTTAATAATTTTTTATAAAAGTAGAGGTTCTTTTTATTAGGATTAGTAATTATATTATTATTATTCTAGAGAGGAGGTAATTATAATTAGGGCTTTAGTATATATTACCCTATAATTGTATAGAAATTTAAGTTTAATTTAATACTTTTTATTTAATTTTATTATATTTATTATTTATTCTTTTTAATTATATTATTCTATTTAGTTTTTACTCTCTTAGTAAAGTTAATACTAGGGTTAATATTATAAAGGGCTTTCTACTTTTAATTAATATTTATATATTTATTAATTTATTAGGGCTTATTTCCTCCCCTTTTTTAAGGGGCCTTACCTACTACTTTAAGTATAATTTAGAATAGAGTATTAAATTTAATAGTACTTTAATTAAGATTCTTAATAATATAGTAATTAATAATAAGATTTTATATATTTTCTTTAATAAATATAATAAAAATTAAAAAGCCTTTAAAGTTTAAGTAATAATTTAAGTTATTAAGTAGGAGTAATTTCCTAGTATTAAAATAAAGTAGAATAGTAAAGAGGGAGAAATAATTAGACTTAGTATAATAGTACTTAGTTATTTATATATTAACTCTAGGTATATTTAAAATTAATTAATTAAGGGTATTATTTATTTTATATATAGGAATTCCTAGAGTATTAAGAATATATAAATTATAATTATTAATTTAATTAGTAATTTAAGTAATTCCCTAGTTAAGAGTACCTCTTAATTATTAATTTTTATAAATAATATTATAATTCCTAGTAATAAGTATATTAATTAAGGGTATTTTATTCTTAAGTATAATAATAATATATAATTTATTAATTTTTTAGTAAATATTAAGAATATAATAGTCCCTAATAATAAGATAGGGTAGTGAGATCTACTATTATAAGGAGGCTTATTAAGTAGCTTAGTTAGTTATTTATTGCAAATAGAATCCCGTGGAGAAATAGAGATAGAGTTAGTATTATCATTAGTATAATAATATAAGTAATATAGTAATTTAAGTTTAGTTTTCTTAGTGAATTATTATTCTTTTAATTAGATTTTTTAGAATTATATTTATAATAATATATCTAGTTATTTTAAGCTCTTTTTTTTTTATTCTAAGGCCTATAAGTGTAAAGCTATAATATTGTAATACTCTTATATAAATATATGGGTGTGTATAGTTTTATTATTCTTTGCTTTTATAGTATTCTTACCCTGTTTTAATAGTACTTAGAGGTGGATTCTTCTCTTTTAAGAATTCCTCTAGGGGAGTACTTAAAAGAGGTACACTTTTATACTATATAAACAAATTTACTATTAATATAATATATAATATATTATTTTAACCTCTAAATAAATCTTTTATTTTATAAATATAAGGCTAGAGATAAAGAGAATAGTAATTAGGTATTCGGGAACCTTATTATAAACCTAATTATAAGGAAATAGTAGGTATAATAATTATATAGTTACTATTTTTAGTGGGAATACTTAAGACTCTGAAAGTTTAGCTATAATAATTTTAGAATTTATGGACTTAAAAAGTTTTCCCTTTCCCTATCCCTTAATAATAAGTAGAGCTAATATCCACTTTCTTTACTATAATAATTAATAATTAATAATAAAATAATAAATAAATAATTTTAATTAAGTTAATAAATTTAATTAAGGGGATTTAAACTCTATTTTAACTACTATATAATAAGAATTTTATATATTTAGGAAGATTATAATATTATACTACTTATAAAAGTTAAAGAAAAATAAATTAATAAATTTATAGAAGGAATAGAGGCTATAATTATCCCTAGTTTATAAGAAGGAAAAGAGTCTATATACTTATAGGAGGGATAATAATTATAATTACCCCTAGCCTATAAGGAATATAATTAATATTAATAAAGAAGGGCTAAAACCCTTATTCCTCTTATAAGTTTATTTATTTATAAATCTAAATTATAAAAGTTTCCTTTATTTTTACTTAGTAAAATAAGAATTAAAGAATATTAACTTTAGTAATAATAATATATACTTATTATAAATTACTAAAGACTTATTTTAATTATTATACTTAATATATTAAAATAGTATTTTAAGGAGACTAGGGGAGCTCTAGAAGTTAATATATTTACTTTTAATTCTTTTAAGTTAAAGAGTTCTACTTTATAAAATAAGCCCTATAAGGGAACTACCTTTAAGAATATCTAGGGGCAAGCCCTTTATCCTATTACTTCTAAAAATAGAGAGTCTAAGGAAATTATACTCTTATAGACCTAAACTATTTAAATTAGGTACTAAGTCTATATTAGTAAGGATATTTATAATAAGTATAATAATAATAGAAAGAACCCCACCTTTAGAGCTCCTAAGAATAATAAATAGTATTATACTATAGAGACTTATTTTATAAGAATAAAGCCCTAGTTTATTAATAATAGCCTATTTTCCTCTCTTATTATTAATATAGCCTAGGTAATTAAGGAATTAATTAAGGCTATATAAAAATAATAATTAGTAACTCCTATTATTCCCTATATTTAGGAAGTTCCTAAGTTTACTAGTAATAATATTTCTAATTTCCTAAATAATTATAAATTCTATATAGAAATTTATAAGAGGACTAATAAAAAAATAATAGTTCTAGTTAATTAGTACTATAATAAGTTATATTAGTAAATTATTAAAAGCCTAGTTATAATATATAAAAATTAGGTGGACTTTAAGAATACTCTCTTTAAAATATATAGTATTATAAACCTAAGTACTTATTAAGACCTTAATAAAGAGCTTTAAAACCTTATATTTAGTCCTAAAGTTAGTAAGTTAAATAATATCTTAGAATTTCTTATAAAGGTTAGTAACCTCTATAATAAGGCTTATAAATAGAAACTGGATTCTCTTCCTAATTTAGAGGTTACTTATATTATTTTCTATTACTTCCCTAAATAAGTAATATAATATATTTTAAAGACTCTCTATAGGGACTATAAGGCCCTACTTTTAGTCCCTTAGGTTTAAATAGAGGCTACTATTACTTAGTAAGTCTAAATAAGCTAAGTATATAAATAACTATATAATATTTTAATTAATAAAATTCCTAGTATTATTATTAATATTTTTAAATATAAGAAGCTAAAGGTTGTGTTTATAAAGACTAAGGTAGCTAAAAATGCCTTTCCTATAATTAACTAGAAGGCCTAAATAAATAACCTTATAACTCACTTAAAGAATATAGAAATTAAGTAAATTAGGACTAATTACTATATAAATACTCCCTAGTAAGTATAAGATAATATAAGTATATATATTATTAATACTATTAAGAACTAACCTATATTATTTATAATATAGTACTTATACTCTAATAATAACTTATATAATAAAGGTTTAATTTATAATAGGAGAGACTAAAGTCTTTTTAATTTAAAAGGAGGTTACCTAGGCTTTACTAACTAAGACTTTACTTTTTAATTACAGCCTCCCAGGTTCATCACTACTAATAACCCTAATACTTACTATACCTATAGAGAGGATAGATATATTATAAGGAATTATAAGGTGGCTAGGGCTTTTACTAACTAAGGCCTTTACTACTTTAAAAGGGGAACCTAGTAAGTTAAGAACCTCTAGGGCCCTCTTTATATTTAGGTTCCTAATAATAATATTAATAATAAATACTATAGAGGCTAGTATAACTTAATAATTATCTCCTTCCTAATTCTTATAACTAGTATAAAAGAGACTAAGTAATTAAAAGTTAAAGTACTTAAACTTTATAAATATTTTCCCACACTTAGAATAATAAAATTCTAACTTAAGAACTAGTATAATATAAATAAGTATACTTAGTATACTATATAAGGGACTATAAGTTTAGTACCCCCTAAGATACCCCTATAGGAATAAATTATAAAAGAAAAGGAGAATACTACTTATAATATCCTTAATATTTATATAATTATATTTAATATACTAGCTATAATTCTTTCCACTAATATAAAAGTTAATATAATAATCTAATTTTAATTTTAAAATTACTATACTTCTCCCTACCTTACTACCTATTCTAATAAGAGAGTCTATATTATAAACTTAATTTAGAAGTACTTACTAATACTACTACTAGAGCTATAAGTAGAGGAAATTATAAATAAGAATAAGGACCTTTATATATAAATATATAAAATTAATTATCTAAGACTACCTCTTATATAATAATAAATATTAATTAAATATATTTATCCCTACTAAAAAGAACTTATTAAGATATATTACTAAAGCTCCTAATTTTAATAACTACTTTATAAAGGAAATATAAAAGTAAAATAATACTTAAGTAAACCCTACCCCTATATTCTAATATAAGAACCCTATATAGGAGGAAATTAGTACTATTAAAGTTTATATTTATACTTAAGTCTATATAAAAGAGGCTATTATAGTTAAAGTACTTAAAGTAAATACTCCTACTACTTATATTAATAAGAATATTATAAGGGATATACTCTATAAAATAATTTTTATAGTAGAACTTTACCCTTATAAATATATTTATAAATTATTATTTCTAGAATTTAATAAGAATATTATACTAAATTAAATTATATAAGAGAAAAATTTAGTTATAGTATTTAAATTTAACTTCCTCTACTAATTAATAATTAGTATTCTTAGTATCTTTATAAACCTATTCTATAGTTCTTAAGGGCTCCTATAATAAATTCCTATCCCTTAGAGAAGTAGCCTAATTAGCCTAAATATATATATTTAAGTTATAAATATTATTCTATTAGGGGGCTAACTAGAGGAGGACCTTAATATACTAGTTACCTCTCTTAATAAAGCTACTAGTTATTTATTATATACTATAATTACTTACTAATACTATATCCTAACTATATAGGACTTTATTATATTATACTTCTAAATTATTATAAGAATTAGGTAGGCTTATAATTTAAAGTAATATAGAATTATTAATACTAGGGTAGTAATTAATATTATCTTAGAGAATTATATAAATTATAATAATATATAGGGGAGTATTATTCCTATATACTTAAGTATTAAAGAGTATATAAATATATAAACTATAATTATATTTAGGGGTATAATAATAGAGAATATTTATA
>JAXISO010000838.1:0-10996 GCA_036785465.1 Colletotrichum agaves | reverse complement strand
AGTTATAGTTATAGTATACTACAGCTAGAACTTTAAAACTATACTATAACTATAACTACTATAGTATATAGTTATAGTATACTATAGGCTATAGTTTATAGTTATAGTATATAGTTATAGTTATAGTATAGTTTTCTATAAATGCTCTGATAAGAGGGAATAGAAGCCTTTAATTATATAAGTATAGACTTTTTATATATACTTATTAACCTTTAGAGTTAGAATAGTAATCCCCTAGGTATTACTAGGTAATAACTTAGTAGTATACCCCCTTATTTTTCTCTTCTTTCTATTAATAAGTAGTAAGTAGAGTTTCTTTATAAAGGAGATATTAATAATAATATCTATATTATGATTAGTATTAATTAATATATAAATACTATAGTCTTTATTAATTCTTATTTAAATAGTAATTAATTACTAGTTACTTTTTTATTTTTACTTTTATTATTTTCTTTATTCTTAGACTTTTACCTAGGTTAGCCCTAGTACTTAATTTTATCTTAGAGTTACTCTTTTCCTAATTCCTTATTACTTAAGGGGTTATTATTATTCCCTAGGTTCTTATTTATATTATTTATAGGTAATTTAATTTTTAAAATTCTTATAAGGGTATTCTCTTTCTAATTTAGATAATTCTATTTAATATAGCCTACTTTATTATAATTATAGTACTTATAGGGGTCTCTTTAATACTTTAAGTTACTATTAATAAAGGAGAGGGACTCTATAAAGCCCTAGTAGTTATACTACTTAATTATAGAGTTAGTTATTATAATATTCCTATTAATATTATAATTAGTAGTCCTATAGTAAAGTACTAAGTAATAACTAGTTAGTCCCTTTATATATTTAAATTTCTACATAATATCCTATATTTCTATGAGCTACTTATTATACTTTATAGGGAGCTCTATAGTAATTAGGAGCTCTTTTAAGTAGGGTACTAAAGTAGCCTATAGGAGGGAAATTTAAATTATATTTAACTAGTTATACTTACTAATCTCTATTAAAGTTTTTTTAAAGTAGGGAAGAAAAATAGTAAGCCTCTTATTATTCTTTTATTAAAGCCCCTATAATTAGACTATTACTTAGGGCTAATTATTTAAATTTAAGTATATTTAATTTAAGTATATTATAAATATATTTAAATTATAAGTACTATATAGACTTCTTATTATATAAAAGACTTTAATTACTTATTAGGAATTAGTATTTAAATAAGTATTAATTAAGTATTAATATTTAAGGTTACTATTATAGAAGTACTTATTAATTTTAAGCTTAGTTTTTATTTATTAAGCCTAAGTTTAGTACTTCTTTTATTTACTTGAGAACTTTAATAAGAAAAATAAGGGCTTTTAATAGTAGGTAATTACTAGGGGGGAAGTAGTATATTTAATTATTTATATAGTAGGAGTTATAATTAGTATTAAATTTAGAGTATTCTTTATTATAGGGAGAGTAATATATATAAGTACCTAGGGAGGTACTAAGTAACTTACTAAAATAATAGTATCTCTTTTTACTAGTTTATTTATTAGTTCTATAATTCTCTAGTAGAGAGAATTAATAAAGTATTTTAATTATTATTAGAGTAATTTATCTATAGGAGGGCCTTTTATAGGAATCTTATAGGGAGTATTAATTCTCTTTATTATATTATTTATTATATTATTTAATAATTCTTATTTATTCTAGAAACTTAATTTATTAATTAAGTAGTTTATTAGTAGGGAGTTATATTTAACTCTAATATTATTTATATAGTAAATAAGGACTAAGTTTTAAATATATAAAGGGCTAGGCCTAGGCTTATTTAGTTTAAAGAGTATATAAAATATTATTTATTTATAATTAAGGAGGGAAAAGGGAAGTTTCCTATAATAAATAAAAAGTTTATATATAAGGGGCCTAATAGGGGCTTACTAGAGAAGTACTAGGTGGGGACTAGGTAAATAAGTATAAGTAAAGTCTAGGCTAATATTATTTGGGTATAGCCTATAATAGCTCTAAATAATATAATAAACTAAGTATATAGACTAATACTAATAAAACTAAGGGACTTAAAGTTATTATTTCTTTCTATTTAACCTTATTAATTTATAGTATTTAGAGTAGTTATTTAATTACTAATTAGTATTAGTATTCTAAGGTAATTACTTTATTAAATAGTACTTTATGTATATTTCTATATAAAATAAATATATTTAATAGTGGGATACTTAATAGAATCTAATTATAATAGGGATTAATAGTATTAAGTTAAATATATAATTAAAAGTAGTTATATAATCCTACTAAATAGCTAGGCTCTAGGCTTTACTCTATATAGTAGCTAGTTTATAGGTATTATTATAATACCTTTTATACTAAGTAAGTCCTAAATATTCCTATAATTCTATATATAAAGTATTATCCTAGCTATTTAGTATTTTTATAGGGACTTCCTTACTAGTTATATTTAATAAGTTATAATAATAAAATACTATTTATTTAGAATTAAAAAGAAAAAAAAAAGTTTCCTATAATAAATAAAAGATTTATATATAAGGGGCTTCATAGGGGCCTACTAAGTAAACTTTAAATAGGGACTAGGTAAGTAAGTATAGGTAAAGCCTAAGCTAATATTATTTAAGTATAATTTATAATATTATTCCCTTTACTCTCCTCTTATTTTAGGGGGAGTAATAATTAAGTTATTATTACTTAATATAATATTTTTATACTTCCTCTTAAATTACTCTAAAGTTATTATATCTATTATTATAATTACTAGCTTTTATATTAAATTAATATAATTAATTTATTTTATAAAGGCCTCTTTTTACTACTCTCTATTTATTTAATAAAACCTTATTATTAAAATATTTTTAATCTTCTATTTAGTTTTATTATTATTATTTATAATAAAGAATAATTATATATTTATTATAATTTACTTAAATAAAGAGTTATAAATAGCCCTTTAGTATTATAATATAACTACTTAAGTATAATTATATTTAAAGCTCTTATTCTAAATATCCTATTTCTTTTATATACACATACCACAATAGGGGCACATATAAAGGGTAGCCGCACTCTTAAGCCCCACAGGGGATTTTTTACACGCCATTACACTATATTCAGAATAACAACCAAAGGGTCACACATTCAAATCCCGCACAGTGCGGCTCAACGTGGGCTTACAGGGCCACTATAGTGCGTAAACCTGTACAGGGCCCTAGGGGTGCGGGACTTAGGTTTCACACACCGGCACCCAGCATCCCTACTAGAGTGTAAGTTGCGCGGACGCAACTGGCTAGTGAATAGGGTCATAGTGTGGCTACTTAAGTGTAGCTGCATTCAGAGCTCTCATTCTGAATATTCTGTTCCTTTTGTGTGCACATGCCGTAATGGGGGCGCGTGTAAAGAGTAGCCGCACTCTTAAGCTCTATAGGGGCCTTTTTATATACTATTATATTAGAGAAAATATATATAAAGTTTTAAGTATATAAACTCTAGAATATTAAGTTTTATTATAAGGGGGAATATTATTAATATTACTTTATATTTATAATATAATAAAAAAGCTTTTTATTTAATTATAAGAACTTATAATTAATAATATTTAATTATACTTTATTATTTACTTAGTACTTCTTTATTAATAATTACTTTTTATTAAGTTAGTTTTTAATTCTTTACTAAGTAAATATTATCTCTATATAGATAAACTCTATAACTAATTTAATTTAATTAATTAATTATTAAATTATTATTTCCTTATTAAAGAGTACTTTAGTAATCTTCTTTATTATAAAAATTAAGTTAATATAATATTTATATTCTATAAAAAAAAAGAAAAATAATACTTTTATAATATAAATAGTTTAAATAAGACTATTTAAAACTTATAAGAATATTTATAAAAGTATACTAAGTAAATATTAATATCTCTTAAAGAAATATATTAAATTTAAAGAGTAATTATTTATAAAATAAATAATTTATAACTTATAATTATAAGACTTATAAGTTTTATATTTTTATATAAAAATTATATAATTCTATAATAATAATAATATAATATAGAGATTACTAATTTTAATAAAACTAGCCTAGTTTATTACTATTATTCTTAAATATCTTAGGTATTTCTTAAGACTATTACCCTAGTTCCAGTATATCCCAAGTAAGTCCTAGGATTACTACCCTTATCCTAGAATATTCTTAGTATATTTATAAATATTCTACTATAGTATCGGGCTAAAGTTTTATCCCCTATTTAGGTTCCTGTGGCTTGAGCTGGTTCTATGGGTACTTCTTACTATTAGTATTATTAAGTGATTTTCTAGCTATTCAAAGTCAGTTGTCTGTGGGACGCATTCTCCACAATACCAGTACTGGGGGTTAAACTTACCTATCATACCATAGTAAGTGTGTCCTAGGATCCCAGGGTATCCCAGGAGTGTCCGCGGACATCCTAGTTTTGTCCCTAGTTATCCCAGGACTATTGACATTATCCCAGGACGTCCCAGGTCTATCAAAGGACTATCACCATAGTCCTAGGCTTGTCCCAGGACATCCCAGGAGTATTAAAGGACTTCCTAAATTTAACCATAAACTATTATTATTACCCATGGATATTCCATATTCTAAGGCTATTACTATTATCCCAGGATATCTAAAGCCTATACTAGGTATTTCTAAGGTTATTAAAGACAACTATAGCTAATCTAACCTCCCACAAAGTATAGTCCTATGTCTCCTTGGACTCCAGGCGGCGCTCAGCAAGAAGAGACTTGTATGTATTATAGAAGCACGTCCCCTATTTATAAGGTGTATACCTAGTACTTAGTATAAGCTAGTTTAGGTGCTTAGTGTGAGAGTAATTATTATAAATAATTAATAATACTTGTTCCCTGTGAATTGAGTGGAAGCTATAATCTATAAAGCTAGCTGTGGCTAATACTGAGGTTACTATTGAATTATAATTAGTCTATTAATTACTTTTGAAAACTAAATATAGTGGGATAAATAAGAAACCTATTAAAGGGGGCGCATATAATATACTTACTATTATAATATTATAAGGTCTCCTATTAAATTCTATAATAGTAATCTACTTTCTATATATTTTAAGTTAATATAAGTCTCTTACTTTATTATAGTTAGTCTATTTAATAGTAGGGTTCTACTAATAGAAGCTAAGGGTTAATACTGGCTAAATAGTACTAGGGCTTACTAGATAAGATCTTGAAGGGTAGGTAACTCTAGTAATTAGTTATAGTTATTTTAAAGTTTCTATAGTATAAAAAGAGGCTAAAAGTATCCTAAGGAATAGTTATAAAGTTAATTGTTAAAGAGTTATAGAAGTATAATCTTAGGGTAAACCTAAGCCTATATTATATATAAGTCTAAGATAATTCTCTTATTACTAGGACTAATATTTAGTTATTAGTTTATAAGGGAGAACTATTCTTAATATATTAGTTTATACTCTTATTTTACCCTTAGGACTATTTATTAAAAGTTAGTCCTTCTTTATTATTATATAACTTATATTATAGTTCTTCTATATTAGGTAAGTTCTAAATATTCCCATAGTCCTATATATAAAGTATTATCCTAGTTACTTAGTATCCTTATAAGGGCTTCCTTATTAGTTATACCTTATAGGTTATAATATTAGGTCTCCCCTCTAAAGGTCTTATTCTTAAAACCTAGTATAAGTAGGTAGTTAATTCTAGGTTAGGGATTTATTAATTATACTTCTTAATTCTTTTTATAATACTAATATTATATTAGGTTGTATTTAAAAGTCCAAGTCTTAAAGGACTAAAACTAAGAATTTAGAGTATTAAGCTCTTTTGGATTTTATAGAATTCTAATTCTTATTAGTAAATATATTATATACTTATTATTTTTATATAAAGTCTATATATTAGTTTAGTAAGGGTTCTTCTTATTATAGTACTTATATTATAGTGAAGAAATTTTATAATAGTATTCTAATAGTATCTATTTATAGGTTTTAATTTTCTGAGTATATTTTTATTATTTTTTAATTTTCTAAGTAATTTATAAATTAAATACTTAGTAAAAGAAGTAGGATATAAAGGAGGAAAAAGTAGGGGAAGAGTTTATAACTCTTTATATTTAATTTATATATTTATAAGTAAATATAGTAGTTATAATTAGTTATTTATTATATATTTATATTATTAAGAAAAAAGTTTATAAGTATTAAGAGGAGACTTTTTATAAGGGAATATAAAAAGTAAATAAAGTAAATAGTATTCTTTTTATATTAGATATTTATAAGTAGGGAGTTATAGGTAATTTATAGTTTATAAGTATAGAGAATAATTTATTTTAGTTATTATTTAATATTAGTAATAGGTTTATTAATTTAGGTTTATTAGTTCCTAATAGTAACTTAAATTCTTCTTAAGTTCCTATATTCTTAAATAAGTAATAAGTACTTATTTCTTATTTATTAATAATTATTAATTCTAGTATTATTATTTTTTATCTTTTATATTTTTAAGGTATAATATTAGTTCCTATATATTATTCTTATATTTATAATTCGTTTATTTAATAAGGTATTATATTTCTTTTCCCTTTTCTTAAATATAATTAATAATTTATTCTACTTTATATTCTTATTCTAGTTTAATTTTAATATAGTTTTATATTTTTATATTATATAGTACTTTCTTAAGTAATAAAATATAAAAGACTAGATAATACTTTATTATATTTAGTAATAAAAATTTATAGTTAATTAGTAATTTCTTCTTAATAATTTTAAATAATTTAAATCTTTTATAGTTTAATTTATTACTTAGTTACTTAGTTTTAATATTTTATTAAATAAGGTAGATATTATTTCCCTCCTCTAGAGTTAGTCCCTTAACTCTAGTTCTATTAGTATATTTTTATATATATTATTATATAAATTTAAGTTCTTTAGGTAGTTTATTCTGGATTTCCTTAAGTTTATTAATATTTATTATAGTCTTAAGTATTACTAGGTCTGCTCTAGGTTCTCTATAGGTAGTTAGGTTAAATTTATAATTTAGATAAAATAGTAATTCTTTTATATTTTCTCTTATTAAATTATTATAAATAAACTAGGTTATTAGTAATAGTAAGACCTAATTATTTTATTAGTAGTTAATATAATAGTATAAGTAGATTTTTATAATTTAATTAATTTATTCTATTTATTTATTAGTTTATAAGTGGAATACTATTGAGAGTTTATAATTAGCTCCTAACTATAAAATTAGAGATCTTTAAAACTTAGATATAAATAGTTTATCCCTATTTAATATAATTTCCTTTAGTAACTTATATTAGTTAATAATAATTCTAAGGAATATATATATAAGGTCTTTAGTTATACTTAATTCTATATATAGTATAAAATAAGTATACTTAGTGAGTTAATTAATAATAACTAGTATACTATTAAATTATATTTTAGTTATTAATTCCTTAGACTTTAGTAGTTTAATAATAAAGTCCAATAAAATTAATTCCTAGAGTATTATAAGTACTAGTAATAATTAAATAAGTTTTTAAGGTTAGTATTAATTAGGTTTACTTTTTATATAAGTTTTATAGTCCTTAATTACTAAAGTTATTTTTTATTATATAATTATTTTATTATAGTATTATTAAATATATTTCTATATTTTAGTTATACCCTAGTATTTATATATTAGGGTAGAGTATATCTCCCTAATAGTTTTAGGAAGTATCCTTTTAATTATATTAATACTACTTTTTTTAATTATTATTAAGAGTTTAATTATAGGTATAAGGTTCTTTTTCTTATTTACTTTAAGAATAATTTATATCTCTTTTAGTATTAGTATATTATAATTTAGTCTTTAGTTAAGAGTATTGGCTCTTTTATTCTCTATTCCCTTATAATAAATAATGTTAAAATTATATTCTAATAGAAATTCTAATTATTAGATTTATTATTTATTTAATACTTTTAAGGTTGTAAAGTAGAATAAATTCTTATAATTAGTATAGACTTTTACTAGGTATTTTATTCTTAAGAGTTATAGTCTTTATTCTCTAAATACTTTAATAATTACTATTAGTTCCTTATTATGGATTTAGTAATTAAGTTCTAGTTTATTAAATTTTTTTTAAAAGGAATATAATGGGTTAAAGTCTTTCTTCCTTGTCTTATTATTTAAGTTATACTCTAAAGGTAAAATTGGATATATTAGTTTCTAGTTTAAAAAGTTTATTAGGATTTAGGATATAAAGTACTATATTTTCTTTTATATATTACTTAATTCTATTAAAGTCTTATTAATATTCTATTATTTAATTAAAGGTTTAAGTCTTTTTAGTAAGATTCTAGAGTCTTTTATTAGTATTAGTATAATTCTTAATAAATTATTAATAGAAATTAATAAATCCTAGGAATACTTATATATTTTTAATATATATAGGTATTAGTTATTCTAAGATAGTATTAATCTTTCTTTTTAATATTTATACTACTCCTAAAGTAATTATAAATTTAAAGTATTTAACTTCTTACTTATAAAAGCTACTTTTCTTAGGTTTAACTAGTAATTTAGTATCTTAGAGTATTTAAAGAATTTAGTATACTTATTCTTTATATTCTTTAAATATTTTTAAGAAGATAAGAATATTATTAAGATAGATAATTATATAATTATTAAGGTATTATTATAAGATATTATTAATTATTAATTAGAATATTATAAGTGTATTTATAAGTTTAAAAGGTATTATAAGTATTTTAAAATGTCCTTATTTTATTTAAAATACTGTTTTCTATTTATTTTCTTTTATAATGTGAATTAATATAAGAATATAACCTACAAGGTTAATATATATTCTTTTATAACTATATTTATATATAAAGGATTTAAATAATCTATATTTATCTATATCTTTATGATCTTATATGATATGAAGAAATGGATTGGATATTTGAATTCCTTATAAAATTTGTAGTTGAATGGTATATGGTTTGATACTATATGCTAATACTGCTAAATATAGCTATAATAATCTAATAATAGAAATATGCGTCAAAGCGTACGCTAACGCAGCGCACAGACCACTTCGGAGGTCCGGATCCACTTGGACCCACACGGACCCACTTCGGTAGTCCGTAACGGACCAATATGGAGCTCCGTAGAGGTCTAAGTGTAATAAGAAGAGGTATAATAAGCTAGAAATATTCCCACCTCTAGTTAAGCATATAAGCAAGCAAGCAAGACTTCAACAAATACATATCTTTCTTATTCTTATAAATTCCTCTATTCAAATATTATGCAACAAACTATTAAAACGATCCTTATACACTACACTCTACCCGATATATTATTATATACGTGTGGAAGCTTTACTACTTCATTACCTACCTACCTTTCCGTGCTTATAATTAAGTTATAGGCTCTTTTAAGGTTAAGTACTATAAATTATTATACTTTATATAAGAGATTCTATAGTTCTAAAATAAGAGGTAGTAAGTAGTAATTCTTAATAGTAATATTATTAAGTTTTTAATAGTTAATATAAAGTTGTTTTTTTCTATTCTTCTTAAGTATAAATAAGACTAAATATTTTATTAGTAATATAGATAATTTAATATAACTTTTTCTAAGGTTTTTATTAAGGAATATATTAAGTATTTTTATTTTTTCTTAATTTAATTTATAAATTTTACTAAAAGTTAGTTCTTTACTTTCTTTAAGTTTAATTTTATAGTTATAATTACTTTATTTTAGTAGTTTGATTTTAAGTTCTTTAGTAAATAGCTTTATATATTTCTAGTATTTTTCTAGAATAAATAGTAATTATTTATTATTAGTTATTATTATTACTAGTATTTTTATTATTACCTCTTTTATTTATAAGTAAATAATAAATTTTAATATTATAAATATTTTCTTTAGTTTATATAAGTTAATTAGTCTAGGTTACTACTTAGAAATTAAGTCCTAGTTTTAATAGAGGTAGCTAATTCTTTAATTTATTTATAGGTTATTTTTTTATAATTATAGAATTCTAAGGATAATATTTTATTAATTTCCTATATTTATAATATTAAAGTTTAATTACTTATTTTAATTATAATATTATAAAGGGAGTTATATAGTCTCCTTATTAATATATTCTCTATTATACTAAACTTATTCTCCTTTAATAATATTAAGTAGGTAGTACTCTCCTAGTACCTTCCTCTTCTATATAATTTTTTTCTTATTAATTTCTCTTAATAAAATAAAGTTTCCTTATACTCTACTTATAGAATTCACTATACTAGCTAGTTTTAATACTTTGGTAGTAGAGATAATAGGTCTACTATATATAAAGTAAAAGTGGGTTAATTAAGGTAAGTTATTTAGAGAGGGAGGCCTTAAAGGAAGGAATGATATCTGGTTGAGGAGGGTTATGTGTAGTCATATGTGAATTATGTGATTACCTATATGACTACTGGAGTATTTACTCTAAAGTCTTGGATCTATATAGGATCTAGTAATATAGGTAAATATCCTAATATTAGTAATTTTTCTCTTATACTAGGATTCACCTAATATACTCTTTTAAATATATAAATTAAATAATTTTATAATAATTATAAATATACTCTAAGAGTATAAAATATACTTTCTCTATTACTCCTTATTTATCTAAGTAACCTATTCTTCTATATAAATTATAATTCTATTTATATTAATAAGGTAGTAGAGAGCTCTATTTAGTAAGGCCTTTATAAAGGTATTAATAGAGTTATCTTTACTATTAACCTAGTAAACTTTAGTAAGCTCTTATTACTTATATAACTAGTAGAGAATTATAATATTAATTATTAATTACTTCTTTTTTATAGTATTAAGTTTAATAAGGTACTTATATAGTAAGTATAAATTAGTATATATTATAATAAGTATTATATTAGGAATTTATAGTTTATTAGTAATTTTTTAGAGGGTTA